>JANHAO010004113.1:0-25523 GCA_026873985.1 Saraca asoca
AATTTTTTTATATATATAAAAATATTATAAAAAATTTTTTATTTATATATTTTTAATATATAAAAAAAAAAAGAGAGAGAGAGAGAGAGAGAGAGAGAGAGAGAGAGAGAGAGAGAGAGAGAGAGAGAGAGAGAGAATTCATATTCAATTGCAAATTAACCAGCCTTTTTCAATAATCAGCAGATTAAGAGGAGTGAGACATTAAAAAAATTTGAAGATGTTAATTCAAGAGATCACAGATTGACATAGCCCCTTTTACTAGAGTTCACAATTTCTTAAGGAACCCATTTTAAACATAAAAAGTTTATATATTCACATTATAACTCGTAAATTCACACTATGAATTGAAAGGATTCATGTTTGAGAGTGTAAAACTTATATAAGAGTGCGAAATTCATCGCACTATTTTATGGATCTCACACTTTTCTCAAGGGTAAAGAAATTATCTTAACAATGTACATATTTGCAAATAAAGTTTCTCTATTCGATGACATTTTCCGATAAGATTATCCTAATTTCTTAACCACGTGAATCTACAGAACATACAATCCTAGAAAACCCTTTTCTTGGCTTAAGCAAACATTTTTTGTCCCTCCTTTTATACTTTTGAGGTGGTGAAAGATGGTAGGAATGACTCCATTCATTCATACCTTGTAAAAATCTTAATTAGAATACTGTATATGCCTTAACAACTGAATTATTTGGATCAAAAGCATGTTTAGGTTTCTTATTTATATTAATCGTCTTTGCTCTAGATAGTGATGGTTATTTCTTAAAGCATATAATTAGCTAGTCATCGTTTTCAAATTATGGTTTGGGACCACGTTATGTAGATTAAGTAATTTTATACCAAAACTATCCAGTCTAACATAGGCTTCTTTACTTCTTAACTTTATTACAAAAGTTCAGCATATATATATAGTTACCAGTCCAACCATAATATTATGCCATTTAATCAATCAATTTGGTAGGCCACCCCATATAATAATAATAATAATAATAATAATAATAATAATAATAATAATAATAATCCACAGCTCAAACATTTCAATCAAAAATCCCTTAAAAGAAAAAGAAGCTGCACGTAAAAGATGCTGAGAAAAAGCTAATATCTACCATCCAAAAATTGACAAGAAAAAAGTTGACAAATAACTTCAATATCTACCACTCAAATAAATTGACTACTCAATCAAAGTCTCTACAGATCTTCAACTTGTGCTAATTTTATCCAAAAAAAAGTGTGCTTGACTGCTTGTTTACATCATCATTACAATCTGCTATATCATACCAATAAATAAATTAATCATAACAATAGTATATAACAACAAAAATAAAAACAAGAAACAACAGATTGATTCGTAGAAAAGCCAAGTTGGTCTATAAATCCAGACAATGTGAGACATAGTCATGTTATCATCAGGACGATTATTCCCTTTTCTGTGCTGTTTTGTCGTTTCCTTCGGATTCACCTTCCTTGACAGTTTGGTCACTGCATGAACACACGTGCATGGCTTTTTTTTTTCTAATTTCTAAAGAGTAATTAACAAAGTAATTATACTAATTAACAAGAAACTAGCCATATGATCTTTATAATGTAATGAAGTTATAATCTTTGTATCCATTATAGGGATGCATGGATTTTGGCATTATATCCATCTTGTTCGGGAAATGATTTGCACTTTCACTTTGACCATATTCAAAGGACTCAAAAGATTATGCTTTTTGTGGAAAATGAGCATTAAAGGAGGTGTTTGTGATTGGGTGGGTTTCTCTTTCCAGTCACACTCACAAGAAACAAAATGATTTTTCTCTTTTTGGACAGAAACAGAGGTTTTGATCTGATTTCTATGGATGCAAGTTGTAATATCTATCACCATATGACCAAATCCGCAGAAGATATGTAATGCTCTTTGAGAGCAACCCAGTTTTTATAAAGGCTTGGTTATGTTTGTTGTAAGCCTATAATTTATAAAGTAAGACTAAGAAACCATCAACTTGTTACTCATTGGATAGCACCAGCTAGCTGTACATTGCTCATATGAAGTTTGTGGGCAGTGCTGAATTGATTAAAAAATACTATTTTTACTTTACACATCTTCACAATAGTCCTTCACACTAGTGTACATAGTATTATTTAAATTAAATAATTAGTTACATTTTAATAAAATATGTGAAGTTAGTTTAACTTAAATTCTAGAATAAAAGTTTTTGTGAACAGCGTAAAGGCTAATTAGACACATATTTTCCTTATTCAATCAACACTCGACAGTTGGAAATCATGTATGTGCATCAAAATTGATATATTATGTAAATGGGCAATGAAGATGGGAAAAAAAGGAGAAAACCCTCGGGCATAAACAATTCAGATTGATTTGGATGGGCATGCACAAGTAACCCATGTCCTGCAATATTTATGAACAGCTTGTTTCTTAGTATTGCTCTGTGCGATAAAATATGGGGTTTTCTTAATATTTGAAAAGCTTAGTGGGGTTCCTTCTAAATAACCAAATGTTTAAATTAGCCAATGAAAAAGGTCAATAGATGAGAAAGGGTTAGAAAAATAAGAAAACAAAAGGCAACAAATTATGGGATAATCATTTCAACTGAAAAAAATAAATAAAAGGCAATGAAGATTAACTTTATTGAGAGCTCATCATATGTGTCATCATGCACCTTTGCTTCATTCTCTCTCCCTTACTGTTTCTCTCTCTCTATGAATTTCTCTGCCTTGGCCCTCTCACCTTACTTTAACTTTTCACCACCTCCCATAGCATCTTAGTTTTTTATTCCACCTAAAAAGTAGATAATTAAATTGACTAATAGTGTAGATAGAGAGAGAGAGAGAGACAGATCCCATCTTGCATATATCAGTTTGTGTTGTTAGGGTTGGAAGTTCCATAATTATAAGAAGGGCTTCCCATTCTTTTGAGTTTTCTCCTAATTCAATCCCTACTATTTCCTTCTACTTTAGTAAGCTTTTCTTGACTGTTTCTGTGTGTTTTTTAAATCTTAAGTCAAACTCAAAAGAAACAGCTTTGAGATGCAGCTTGAAAAGATGGATGATGGAGAAGTTATTTCGAATGGTTTTCCTCAAAACCCAACTTCTTCATCAAATAATCCTCCTGTTCTAAAGAGGAAGAGAAACCTCCCAGGAAACCCAGGTAAGCAAGTTTGTTTTCGTAGCTATTCTCAGCTTCTGTTTTCCTTTCTCTGTCTAGTTCTAGCTTCATTTCTTTTTTCTTCTATCATAAGCATAATTTCAAATTACGGTACGCAATATTGCTGTTGAGTTCAACCAAACAATCCTAATTGACTGCAGTTTTATTAAGCAATAACCTCATTTTTTTCATATCTTCGCTATTTTTCCAGTAATTAATAACACAAGCAATCATGGTTGCAACTATAGTTTAGGAATATGATATGGTTTTATGAAAAAGATAATGATTTTAATATGGGAATCTTCTTTGTACAGATCCTGAAGCTGAAGTGATAGCCTTATCGCCAAAGACTCTAATGGCGACCAACAGATTCTTGTGTGAAATCTGTGGGAAGGGTTTCCAGAGGGATCAGAATCTGCAACTCCATCGCCGCGGGCACAACCTTCCATGGAAGCTGAAGCAAAGAACAAACAAAGAACCGAGGAAGCGCGTTTACGTTTGTCCAGAAAAGGCATGCGTTCACCACCATCCTTCAAGGGCTCTGGGAGATTTAACAGGTATAAAAAAGCACTTTTGCAGGAAGCACGGTGAAAAGAAGTGGAAGTGCGAGAAGTGCTCAAAGCGTTACGCTGTGCAGTCAGATTGGAAAGCACACTCAAAGACCTGTGGCACCAGAGAATACAAATGTGATTGTGGGACTATCTTTTCAAGGTAATATGCGTATCTTGCTCATCAGAACTTTGGTGTGAATTGTCAGATATCAATTTTGATGGAAACAAAAGTTGTAACTTGTCAATTACTAGTGATTTGAAAAGAAAAAAAAAAGCATCACTTTCTTCATGCAACAGTTGAAATCACTAACTCAAAGGGGAAAAAAAAAGAAAGAAACGAACCATGTAACTTTGGCGGTGATATCTTTGTATATGGCCTCCTTCTCCCTCTATCTTTATCTCAATTTCTCGGTCTTCCTGTTTGTTTCTGGCTTATGTGGCTTGGGAGCAAAAGGAAAATGAGTCCTGGTGAAGACAAAGAATTTGAAAGCAAATCACCAATTTTTTTTTTTAAAAAAAAAAAAGCTTTGGTTGATTGATCATCTTAAACGACAAAAGTTATCTTATATATTTTGGAACGACGTTAATCTTTACTTATGTAATAATTATTATTTACTGTTTTTCTTAGCTATTCTGTGGTCCTGGCCCCCATAGGCCAATTCTTAGACGCTATAATTGCTCTACTTTAGGTAGTTCTATCTAGTAATTAATCACATATATATTTTTGTCACATAGATATATTAGCCTCCTCACTTGCTTTTTGTATTAATTTTTGCTAGCCACAATACCAATGGGAAGGCTATCATCATTCATTTTATCTCACATTTTGTCGGTCATTGCACATTTGATCTAATTTGACGCAGACTAATTTAACTTATTTACTTGTTTTGTCTATTCAAACTCTGTTTATCATACACATGAGTATATTCAAGTATAATATAGAGAAAAATATTATGAATTTCTTTAAATTTTAATGAAATTACGTAGATCTCTCACTAATTTTAAAACTTACTCAAACTTTTATTAAAATACAAAAAAAAATATTACACTTAAATTTAAATTTAAATTTTTAATCAATGAAATAATGGAAAGAAAATGATTATAGATTCAAATCAAATAATATAAAATATTTTATTTTATCCTCAAAAATATACTTAAATTAAACTCAAATAAAAAAAAACTAACATTTACATTAAAATTTGACTTTTTTTTATCAATTTTATATATTTTAACCGTTTAAATTTAATCAAAGCATGAATCATAAAATATTTAAAATATCTCATATTTTTAAATTTGAATTTTATAGTCCTCCTTTTTTACCAAATGTTTTTTCTAATGAATTTATCTCTCTGATGCTATCAAATTTTCTTTTGAGCAGGAGGGATAGTTTCATTACTCATAGGGCCTTTTGTGATGCCTTAGCAGAAGAAACAGCAAGAGTAAATGCAGCAACCAACATGAGCCTCAACTATGGGAACATCAGTTACAACATCATCGGATCTTCTTCCCTAGGGACAAACATGGCAACACATGTTCCTTCAATTCTTGAGCCACTTTCAAGCTCTGAAGAGACAAATAATAATCAAAATTCTAGAGTATTATCCCTATGGAATATGGGCCAAGCTGGCAATAATCTGCATGAGATTCACCAACTTGGATCTTCCACAAGCTCAGCAGCAATATATGGAAATCCATCAATTTCATGCTCATCAAATCCTCCACCTTCAAATTATCAGCTGAGTTGGGTATTTGGGAATAAGCTTTCCTCCAATAGTAGTACTCAAGAGCTTATAACAAGCACTTCACTTCCACTTAGCAATAACATTGTTAAGGATTCAGGAAATCGGCTTATAAATGTTCCTTCATTGTATAGCTCACAAAACCAATCGCATCAAACAACATCTCCAGCAAATATGTCAGCCACAGCTTTGTTACAGAAAGCTGCACAGGTTGGAGCAACTTCAACTGACCCAACATTTCTTGAGAGCTTAGGGTTAAAGTGCAGCAGCAACAGCCAAGGGCAAAATGGGAATAACAAATATTGTGGGGTTTACGGTTCAGGTTCAGTGCTCACTAGTCTTGCAAGGGATCAGACAGAGAACTCATCAGCAGGTGATTTGACACAAATGCACCCTGCAAAACGCAGGCATGTACAGAATGAAGAAAATGCAGGGGGCCAAACAAGGGATTTTCTTGGTGTTGGCGTGCAAACCCTTTGCCAACCTCCATCAATCAATGGATGGATATGATCATTGGATCTTTGCAATGTGTATTTCTTTTCCAACTTATTTTCTCTTTTGAATAATATTATTTATACTCATTTTACTTATTCAATCTCATTCGTTGCATATTCAATAATATAATGTTAACACACAAGATTAATAAGTAAATAAAATTAGTTTAAATCAAAAAACATACAATATTAAATAAGATTGAATGAATTAAAGTGAGTGTAAATAGTATTCCCGTATTTTTCTCAATGGAAGAAAAAGATGATGACGATGATATGAAAATGCTAATGGTGGGATGCTATTGGATTGGAGTTGAAAATAGGAGGAACAGAATTAAGTATCTGAAAACTTTGCAGTGCGGGAAAAGGTGGGAATTGAGTGCTTGATGGAGGCTGGAAAGTTCGTTGTTAGAAAACTATTGAATGGGCTAAAAGGGAGAGAGATCCATGCATATTCTTTTGAATCTTGAAAGCTGACCTCTTTTGAAAATGGGGGCTTTAGTTTTTTGATAAAGGGGAGGAGAATTGTGGAGTAGTGGGGGCAAAGCAAAAGGACAGCTTTTGGACTCCATTATTGCATAGCTTTCATCTCTGTTTGTGGTTGTGGTCTTGTCAATTGCCCTCCAAAGAGAATTTCCAATGATAATAAAAAGCATCACTCGGGTACAAATAGACTTTTAGCCTGTTCATTTAAACTAACGTACCTTCGTTGTATAACAAGAGTAGCTAGTATAAGTTTCGATACATACATACTGATACTTTTTTTATATATAGATTTTATGAAAAGTGTGCAACTTTTATAAAAGGATTAGTATAAAATCTCTTTCTTTTTCTAAAAAGTTACACCTCTCTCAATTAATTAGATTTGTAAAATAATTTTTTCAAAAATTTGAAACTGATCCTGTTGTTGACAAAATTGCTATGACTTGTTGAGGTATATACGGAGAGACTAATTAAGAGTAATTTTACATCAACCAAAGATAGTATAATTTTTTAATGGACAAAATGGATATAAACCCATCTTCCCTTTACTCTCATATGTCATTGGAGAGGGGGGGGATTAACTTTGGCAGTTTATAAATTCACTGCTCATTCTTTTATCACTTTGTCTTCTGTTGATTCTCTGCTACTAAATGAACCTTTTTGCAAAGGGATCTGTCAATCTACAAAGAAACACCTCATGTAGATAGGGAGGGGAGAAAAAAATGATAGAGATTTAAGGTTCATGCGAGACTTTTCTAATCCCAAATCTGACATGTAACAATAGACAATTAATCTAAGAATTTGGATTTTTTGGGATTACCTGGAAATGATGCCATCCTTGATCCTAAGTTACACCTTGCTCTAGGTTCCCTCAAAATAGACAGTCCAATCAAACTCAGTAACTCTAGTAGTATGAGAAGGGCAATAGAATCTTAAACCCTTTGAATTAGTACAGTAGCCAATAAAGAATCCATTAAGAGATCTTGGATCAAGTTTCTTCAACTATGGGTTATACAGTCTCACCTCTACCTTACAACCCCAAATACAAAATTGTTTCAAATTGGGCTTATTATCAGCATTGCATAGGAACGGATACTATTGGGCCCTGTGTGTGGACTTGCTATAATTGATAAGCTTGATCCATTTTAATATATATATATATATACAAGAAGAGACCCCTATCCCTGTGTGTGGACTTGCTATAATTGATAAGCTTGATCCATTTTAATATATATATATATATATATACAAGAAGAGACCCCTATTCTTTTTTATGACTAAAGTACGATTGTCCCATCAAGACTATTACAAAGGAATCTGGTGTAGAATAGGAATAGTTTCTCTCCCCACATCGTTGTACTCAGGATCAAGGATGGTGTCATTTCTAGGTAATCCTAAAAAATCCAAATTCTTAGATTAATCGTCTATTGTTACATGCTATGCTTGGGATTAGAAAAATCTCGCATGAACCCTAAATCTCTATCAATTGGTATCGGAGCATAATCTAAACTTGACTGTGGCTGTAATTCATGATTCTTGGAATTGGGTGTGTTTAAACATATCATGGATAATTTCAAATTTTGTGAATACCCCAATTTTCTTATTCATTCAACATTTAAAAGTTTTAATCAATCAATTTCAAAATTAGGTTAGGGCTTTTATCGATTGTGTTGTTCTGAGTCCATAGACATATAGATTGTGTTTTTCCACTAAGAATTAAGAGAGAAATTTTAAGAAAACCGCAAGGCTTTTCTTCCAAAGCCTAGAATTTTTTTTTGTTCACAATTGCAAAAATTTCTTTGAGGGGTTTTGTAGAGTTTGTGATTTCGAATCTAATGGGACCAAAATCATGTTTTTCTGATGAGAATTAAGAGCAATTGAGATAATTCCATAAGAACCAACTTTTATTTCAAACGAAAACCCATTTGTTTTGGTCCATAATTTCTGAAATTTTTTAGAGGGCTAGTGTAGATCATTGAATTCTAGTTTCAATGGCACCAAAATTGTATTTTTTGGTTGAGAAATGAAGGAGAATTGGCCAAAAACCTAATTACACAGAATCAGGTTCTGAAATGGGTAATTTCAACCCGATTTGAGGAGGAAGTTGAACAGCATCCACTCAAGCCAAGCTCACTCGCAGGGCCAAAAGTGTGTGGGCACGTGAGACCTCCCTATGTGTCTTTTTGATGTGCCGTTTTTCCTATGCATTCCACTCGCTACCCTCTATTTTTTAAAAATATTTAATTAATTTTTTAATTTCTGGAAATATTTATTTCTGATTTTAGAGCATTTAAAATTGCTAAAATTATATTGTATTAATTAATTTTGAGCCTAAAATTTTTTATGTGTATTCCTAATAATTATTGGCTCATTATATATTATGTACTCTTGACTTTGACATAGTTTAATTAATGAAATATTTTAGTGTTATTGTGTGAATATACTATTATAAAAGGTTGAAAATTGTTAGTGATTGTGTAATACAATTCCAAGAGTTGTTTTGGGCTATTGAAACCAATTATGAGGCACTTTATATAATTACGAACTCGCTTTCGCAAGACCAATTGTATTGAAGTGTTATATTATTGATAATGTTGTTGCATTAGGAATTATGTTAATAATGCACTTACCCTATCAGTTTGGCCTTATTAATATAGTTCCTAGTGACTTGTTACATGCATTGAAGTTATGACTTTAGAGTTTTCAGTATTCTATTAGTATTAGCCTTAGGGACATAATTTCAATGTTATGGAATCTGCTCATGCATGATAATTTGGGATCGGATTATAATGTGGATAATTGTTCATTTATACATATGCTCGATATGCTCAACATAAAATCTCCCTTAATCTTCGTCATTTCTAGCTTTACCTATACAAATAAATACTTTGATAAAACTGAATAGGACCAATTATGATGAGTGGGTTAGTCTCTGAAGTTATTTCTGGCCGTCTCAAATGTGGATGTTGCTCTCACTGAGGATGAGCCTCCAAAGCCTATAAAAAATTCTTCCGCTGCTAATATGGCAAGACATGAGAAGTGAGTTCATTCTAACAAAATCTGCTTAATGACCATGAAGTATAGCATAGACAAAACTATCAAGGAGAGCATTCATAAGATAGATAATGCTAAAGAATTTCTCAAGGTCGTAGGTGAGAAATTCAAGAAGTTTGATAAGTCTAAAAAGTCCTCCTGCCTTTCTTTGTTGACAAAGACTAAGTATAATGGTGTTAGTGGTATTCGTGAACATGTGATGAAGCTTGTGAACTGGTACAACAAGTTAAAGTCCATGAAGTTAGAATTGGGAGAGGATTTCCTAATCTAGTAGGTATTCAAATCTTTACTAGTTGAATTTGATATTTTGAGGACCTCATACAATGCTCAAAAAGAAAAGTGAACTATTGATGAGATGATATTAATTCTTACTCTAGAAGAGCAGATAATGAAGAAAGGCAAGACCTATAGCATACACTCTGCCTCTCATAAAACTGATAATAAGATGAAGTTCTTTAAGGGCAAGAATAGTAAGCCACAATTTAAGATGAAGCAGAATGAAAAGCCTAAACATCTTTCCTCCGAGCAACACTCTGGTGAATCTTCTAATGCAAAGTTGAAATATCCTTTTAATGGACGATGTAAGTTTTGCAATGCTCTTAGGCATAAGCAAGCTGATTGTATGAAATTTAAGAGTTGGCTTGAGAAAAAGAAAGGTAATCCCCTGGCTCTAGTATGCTTTGAATCGAATCTTGTTGATGTCCCTTCAAATACATTGTGGTAACTATTCATGTTACAACCTCCCTGCAGGAATTTAGAAGCCGACGGAGGCCAAGTGATGGGGAGTTGATGATCACAGTAAGTAATGGCATTAGTGTCAACGTTGAATACATAGGAGTAATATCTCTGTAGTTATGTACTAGACATGAATTAATTTTAAAATATACTATTTATGTACCTTCTATGAGAAGGAATT
Source organism: Saraca asoca (assembly GCA_026873985.1). Taxonomy (NCBI): domain Eukaryota; kingdom Viridiplantae; phylum Streptophyta; class Magnoliopsida; order Fabales; family Fabaceae; genus Saraca; species Saraca asoca. Next base: position 10,393 of record JANHAO010004113.1, read on the forward strand.
TGGTTTCTATTTCTATTTTGGACGATTGTGATTACTCTGTTCATTTTCGTAATAAAAGAGTATCTTTATATTATGATTTGGCTCTTGTTGGTTTTAGTGTTTTATCTAACGGCTTATATATGTTGGATGTTAATCTGTGTTCTATTAACCGGTGATATTCATATGTTAATAATGTTGTTGAAAGTAAGCGGGGTAGAGCTATTGAAAATTCTTCCATGTTGTGGCACAGACGTTTGGGGCACATCTCTAAGGAGAGAATGGGAGACTGATTAAGGATAATATTTTGCATGATCTGAACTTCTTTGACTTTGACAAATGTGTTGACTGTGTGAGAGGGAAGTTAACAGCAAAAGCCAAGAAGAGTGGGGTTACTAGGAGTAAAAAAATACTGCAATTGATCCAAACCAACATTTGTGGACCCTTTACTCCTATTGCTCTAGGACAGTTTCGATATTTCATCACCTTCATTAATGATTTCTCTAGATATGGTTGGATTGATTTGTTGCGTGAGAAATCTGAGTCTCTGGATACTTTTAAAGCATTAAAGGCTGTCGTTGAACTGAAATTTGGCAAACAGATTAAATGTGTAAGATCTGATAGAGGTGATGAATTTTATGGCAGGTTAGATGAAATAGGCAGAAATCCTGGACCTTTTGTCAGTTTCTTGTAGGAATGTGGTATTGAAGCATAATACACTATGCTTGGCACTCCTCAATAGAATGGAATTGCATAAAGGAGGAACCGTACCCTTTTGGACATGATAAGATATATGCTTAGTCATTGTACCCTTCCAAAATTCTTGTAAGGAGATGCATTGAAGACCGCGGCTTATATTTTGAATCATGTTCCATGTAAGTCTGTACTAAGAATTCCTTATGAGCTTTTGACTGGTAAGAAGCCCGGTTTGAAGTAATTTCGCATTTGGAGTTGTAAGGCAAAGGTAAGACCGTATAACCCATAGTTGAAGAAACTCGATCCAAGATCTATTAGTGGATTCTTTATTAGCTACTGCACTAATTCAAGGGGTTCAAGATTCTATTGCCCTTCTCATTCTATCAGAGTTATTGAGTCTGATCGGCCTGTCTATTTTGAAGAGGACTTAGAGCAAGGTGTAACTCAGGATCAAGAATGGCATCATTTCCAGGTAATCTCGAAAAATTCAAATTCTTAGATTAATTGTCTATTGTTACATGGCATACTTGGGATTAGAAAAGTCTCGCATGAACTCTAAATCTCTATCAATAAAATCTCTTTATAAGGTAGAAAGTAAAATTACATGACATTAGAGAACAAAATTTATAATTTTTTAAGCCTTAGTTGCTTGGGTGCATAAATAGGCGTTAATAAAACCCTACAAAGAAGTACGGATATCACACATGTGACAAATATGATAAAGAGATGTAACAATTTTTAAAAAAAATTAGAATACAGATATGATTAAATCATATTGTATCTATAAAGAAAAAATATAAATTTCATATGATAATATTAATATTTGAAAAATAGAAATATATATTTGTTATTCATGTTAAAAAAAATAGCAAAGGAGTAAGATGGTTTTTCGATTTTAGGAGTAACCAAGGGGCTAGTTTAGTCATATATTTATACCTAACTGAATTTAAAGTTTAAATAAAATGACTATTTTTGTTTCTTTTCTCACAAAATGCTTCTGCTTTTTTATTAAAAAAAAGTTGTTTAAAAAAAAACAATTTTAAAATAGAGTAGTTGTTGGTTGGCAACGGAGACGAATCTCAATAAATCAGTCACACCCAAAATCTGAAATAAAAAAATAAAAATTTAATATTTTGATTTTTCTTATATATAAATTGTGAAGTATTCGTTATATTTCAAAATCCAATACTAATGCCACACCCATTCTCTAGCACAAATGATGAATATGTGGTTCATAGATCAAACCCTTGCATGTTTGAAAGAAAAAAAGAAAGTTAAAATTTATGCTGAGTTGCATAATATGAATGAATAGGGAAAGAGAAAACATGAGAGGATAAGAAAAGCAAAAGTAAAAAAGAAACCATATACGATCTCCAGATGGACTTGACTGCCGTACTCAATCTTTGATTTTGTTTTTACTTTGGGTTACATGAGATCGTGATGAGTGGGACAAGTAACAAAATTGTTTGCGGTATAAAACCATACATTTATCTTCTTTCAAAATATAGCTTTTATAGCTACCTTTTAATAAATCATATGGTATGTTTGTGGCATCATGATTGCTATGAATTGTTCTCGTCGTAGACGCAATTCTCTTTGCATTTTGGTTTCTTCTCAATCTATAGGGAAATTGTGAATTTTATGATATTCTATCTTACTTTTTAACGATTTTTGTAGGAAAACTATAGATATAAATTTATTTTTGTTGACGGTAAATTTTGATTTGGTAGGTCCGAATCTTAGTCAATCAGAGTAATTTTTGAACCCTCAAACTGTTATCTGATTGTATGAGTATTAGACAGATGCAAAAATCAGAGAAAAAAGAAGAAAAACAGCAAAGGCAAAGAAAATTTTTTAACATAATTAAGCTAAAGTCTCTTCATTGACCCCTACGTCCATGGAAGATGTTATTGCTGAAAAAATATTTGTTGTGTGCAGTATTTTTATAGAGATTTCTCTCTAACAAGCCCCCCAGCCCTCAGAAAACTCTCTTCTCTTTTACCATGAATTCTTCTATATTTTTTCCATGGCTAGGCTATTACACAAAGTCCTATAAAAGTTAATCCTGCAAGTTGGCTTCTGCAGACCCTCTATTAGTCAGCCCCTGCAGGTTGGCTTTTTCTTGGTTTGTGTAATCAGTAAACCTTGGTTGGTTCTTGGAGTGGCTTCTCTCTTATGTGGACTGGGCCTCTGTTAGCTAGGCCTTGTTTGCTGGGATTTTGCCAACCTATTTCATATAGTACCAGAAAATGCCTATAACATAACCCCCTAACTCTCAGTTCACTTTACAAACTAGGAGTTATAATTTGCTGGCAAAAACTTAATATGCCATGTTGTCTACTATCTTGAGTTTCATCTCTTGAATGCTCATGTGTACATTTCCCTTGATGAATGAGGTTTCTGATGGATTGAATACTCAATGTATAGCAGAAGATAACTTGGTTGTCATGAATAAGCTCTTGCAAGTTATAGCTTTAATAGACAATTAAATAAATACCCCGCAGGTCAATCAACCCCCAAATGGCACAAATCAAATTAATATAAATGGGCTTCGGCCAGTAAACATTAATCAAAATGTATGCCCAACAAGTCAATCGACTTCAGTGAATAAAGCATAATTAAAGAGGATATGTGCCAAGTTGAACAGCAAGTAGATCGCATGATTATGTAATAGGTCTCATGAGAATTGTGCCTTAATGAGCTTGAGTTTGAGTGCCCAAGTAGGTCGCATGAATGCGCCTTATCTGACACGAGTTTGGGTGCTTAGTGGGTAATTAAGTGCGCCCGAGCTAGCACGAAGTCGAATGCACAGTGAGCGATCAAGTGCACCCGATCTGGCACAAGTTCGAGTGCATAGTGGGCGATTAGATGTGCCCGAGCTGGCATGAGGTCGAGTGCTCAATAAGCAATTAAGTGCAACCAAGCTGGCATGAAGTCAAGTGCACAGTGGGTGATTAGGTGCGCCCAAGCTGGCATGAGGTCGAGTGTGCAGTGGGCGATTAGGTATGCCTGTGCTGGCACGAAGTCTAGTACTCGATGGGCGATTAGGGGCACCCAAGCCAAGAGAGGTTGCATGAAGGCTATGAGCAATAAGTTGCATGGGAGCTGCGAGCAACAAGTCACATGGGAGCTATGAGCAATAGATTGTATAGGAGTTGCACTTTTAAATATGAAATCCATGGGAACTGTGAGCAATGGATCGCATGGGACCTATGCCTTTAAATATGAGGCTGCATGAGAGTTGCGCCTTAGAATAATAGGGTACATGGGTGTGCCCTTGGCCAACAATCTCATTGCTTAGGCAAGTAATGAATTTCAGTGCCTTGGCTAGCACAAATTAAGTGCTCAATAAGTTGCATCAATGAGCTTTCAGTTAGATAACTATAACGATATATATTTACCAAGCCAGGCAATGTATATTTGTCGAATTAACCAGGATAATGTATATTTATTTTAGCAAGATAATGTATATTTGATGGGTATTCTTGATAAGTTGTGCCATGACTTTGTCAAGCTGAATGTTCCTTCCAAATTAGATGTGCGAAAGCTCGCTTCTGGTATAATATTCTACTGAGAAGGGATGCAACTTTAGCCCTACAAAAGGGAATGTAAATTGGCCACAATAAAATATTCAAAGCAAAGATAAGTTTCTATCCAGCTCATCCAAATAAAAAGCAGGGTGCTATTGCCAAAGCTAGCATGGAAAAATCTCTGTATCATCCCTTTTAAGCCAATAGACTAGTAACCATGCCAATATTAAGAGCCTGATATGAATTGAGAAGTGATGACGCAGGCAATTGCCATAACTTCAAGTTTGTTTGCTTTGGTATTGAGCTCGCGAGGATCGAAGGGATGATCTAGAGATCACTGGGGGCTTGATGGTAAAGAATATGTTTAGTTACTTTGGACTTCAGTCCCTCCAGTAAGCTCAGCCATTCCCTACACTTCCTTATCTCAAGTCTGAAGGCTAGTCTATGAAACGAGACTATCCCACAAAACTAGACTTGTGAGTTGCTCAGTCCAAAGAAGGTAACTACTGGTTACGATGAGGCATTTGGCCTTAGCTCGTAACTATTGTACTTCATTGTAGCATAGTGGTTAGAGTGGTGAAAACAGCCTTTTGGAGCATAATTCTGACTCCTAAACTGACCTAATGACTAAGAAGGATTGGATGAGCATTTTGTAGGTGTCCTTCCCTAAGTGTCGCAGTTAGCGACCCATGCAGGTTAGCGAGCTATGTAGTCGACAGCTTGCATGTGCGAGCTCATCGAGCCCGGTGACTACATGGCTCAAGTGTAAGCTTTGTTGCTGGTAACTTGCATGTGTGAGATCAACATTACATTACTGTTACTAGTTTACTTCGAATCCAGTCTCATTTCATGGCTGTTGTGAGCTTACAATCGAATTGAGCTACTACAGGCTGAAGAAGGCTCAACCAATGAAATCTATGTGACCAAAAGCGGCAAAGCAGGAGATGCTATTAGTGTTGTTGATAACCTACATGTGTGAGCTGGACATCAAACTCTCGATGCATGGCCTGAGAATGTGAGCTCCACAGTTGATAATCTGCATACACATGCTCAATATCATGTTGTTGTTACCAGTAACCTGTATCATTTTTAGCACTTGGTGGATGGTATGTGAGCTCACCATCGGACCTAGTCTCACTACAAGGCAATGCAAGCTCATCATCTAGTCCGATCTCATCACATGGTTGGTGAGCTCGCTATCAAATAGTCTTGCTACATGGTCATTGTGCGGGCTCATTATCAAAGCATTTTGCTGCACGACTGCTGCATGGGTTCGTTATTGAACTAAAATGCTATATGGCTAGCATGAACTCATCATTGGAGCTTGCCTTACTACATGGTCATCATGCAAGAACACATCATTGGATCCAATTTTTGCATGTCCATTGCGAGCTTAACGCTGAACCCGAGTGCTGCAGCAGTACCAGTTGTAAATAATGGGTTTCTTATGAGTGCTTCTCTGCTCACTTTGAACAAAGCTCTTTGCCACATGTATGGTGGCTTTCCAGAGCCGTACATAAACAATCCAAAGGCAGACAGATGGCATTTCATTGATGGTGTAACATGGCCGAAGACAAGCTCATATGCATCATCAAAACTTACTGTATGGCCACTATGCAAGCCCATTGTTGTCGTCAAAACCAGCCTCTGCATGACAATGTGAGCTCGAATTGAGTCTTATTGCATGGTGGTTGAATGAGTTCATCACTGAATCTGGCTTGCTGTAGGCTGTTATGAGTTTGTCATCGCCATTTGTGCAAGGTCAACATGTGCATGCCTGTCATTAGATCCAATTTCACTGCATGGCCAGTATGTGAGATGTCATCAAACCTTGTCTTGTAGTATGGTTGCTATGCAAGCTTGCCATCTTGATGCATAACAATGGTGTGAGCTCACCAACGACCTGTCCTACTGCATGGTGACGGTGTGAGCTAGGCACTGTATGGTTGCTGTGTGCAAGCCATCATCGACCTTATGGCTATGCGAGCTCGTCATCTCGATCCCTGCATGGTGACCACACTTATGTTTGGAACCAGGCTCAGTATGGCACTACTATTGTTATTGATAATTTTCATGTGCAAGTTCATCATCAAATTCATCATGGAGCCTAGTTTCTGCATGGTTACTATATGAGCTCGTCTTCAGATTGTGCTGCTACATGGTTACTGCACAGCTTGTCATCAGACGTCATCTTACTGCATAGTCACACAAAATTATTGTGAGGCCAGAAATCTTCTAGCTCAGAATGATGCCATCTCCAACTCATAGTTGTCTTGGATGTACTCAGCTTGGCGCTATCCTAGATACATTTTAGTTTGCAAGGATGGCTGGAGGTTTGGCCAGTACGTGAGCTCATCACTGAACCTTGTTGCTATATGGCCGCTACGAGTTTTAACACTAGATCGAGTTACTACATGGCTACTGCATGGGCTTGTTATTGAACTATCCTGCATTGCTATTATGCGTGCTCGCCATCAACCTGAATTGTTACCTAGCTAAAGAAGGCTCGTTATCGAATCAAGCTGTTGCATGGTCACTGGGTGAGCTTGTCATTGCACTCACATACATGCAGAATGAAACTGATGTCGAGAGGAAATGCTTCCACTGGCTCGAGGCCTTGATAGGGTGTCCTATAGCAACTTTTCACTTTAGCTCACAGATGTTTCGGGTGCACTTCAGCTTGTGATGCTATGCTTCAGTCTAGTGCCATTCAACTTAATGTGGTTTGGGGATGCACTTCAGTTTGATCTTATTGCATGGTCGTTGCATGCGAACTTGGCACCATGCTCATGCCCAGAACCAAGCTGAGAATGGTGTTGTTGCTACTTGCTGATGACTTGCATTAGTTTTAGTGCTTAGCGCACAGTGCGACCTCGCCATCGAGCTCTACCTTGTTACAATCTTCGAGCTAGACCTTGTTGCATGGCCATTGAGCTCATCATCAAACCCAACTACATTGCATGGCCATGGTGCGAGCACAATATCGAACTCAGGCATTATGTGTCACTGTGTGCGAGCTCGTCAGTCATGGCGAGAACCCAGCTACATGGCTTTTATTCTCACACGTCCAGAAGTATACTAACGCTAAGAAGAGGCTCCCACGGGCTCAAGGCCTTGACAAGCCATTCTAGTAGTGGCTCTGCAGCTGCTGAAGGCTTTGGAGTCATCGAATCAAGCTTCATTGCATGCCAATGCAAGCTTGCCGAGATGCAGGCCTAGTGTTAGTGGTGTTGCTAGCTTTCTGTTTCAATTTTAGTAGGAAATGGAAAAGAGGGAGGGCTACGTAGAGATTTCCTTCTTGACCATCTTAGACTTACCATCCATTACAAATTTAATATTCTTCTTAATTTCTTTTCATCTGTAGACATTCTAACACACGAAACAGAGAAAAGAGCAACAACAATAGATACTCTGAACTAGAGTGGCTATGCACAAATGGCTCAAAATTGGCAGTAACGAATCTAATTACAATGCTAATATCGAGGATGAAGATGACCTAGATGGAGGCTCAAACAATGATGATGGGAAGACATTCACTGTTGAATAGAAAATTAACTAGGATGCAAATGAGGTCCCACTAAGTGTGCCAAAATGTTGACAGTAAAATTTAGTTCCACGATGAATTTTGATAATCGATCAATCAAGAGTTCAGGAACTTGGACTACTGTAAAGATCGTGAAAGTATAAAGAAAACATAAGAGCAAGAAAAAGATAAACAAAATAAACACATAGGATTTTTGATGCAGTTCAACTAAAGTCAGTATGGCCCCTACGTCCACGGTAGTTATATTTGCTATTGGTGATTGTTTCACTATTCAATTTAGCAAAGTTACAATACTTACAACTCTCTGGGTAGTTTTGCACGATTTCTGCATGTATTTTCTACTATATCTATTACAATGATCTTCCCTCCAATTTATAGAAATAGGGAAGGTTACAAATTGTAATTTAGCATTGTAAAACTATGATTACAGCCGCATCAGGTAATAAATGCTAGGCGTCAGGTAATAAATACGAGACAAATCATTGTTAGTCTTTGGAGGGTAATTCACCAATTGGAAATGTGTTTTATACTGCTAACCAGACATTAGCTATATTCAATTACACTGGTGGGAACCCGCTAAGACCTTAGACCACTGGAGGCTTCAAGCTCACAACGAGCGATCTGCTGATTGTCTTCTGCGACTTTGCTCCTGAATGGGTCGACCCTTTTGCCTTAATCTGATCCATTGGGCCTTTGCCGACCCATTTCACTCAGTCTAAAAAAATGCCCATAACAATTCTCAAATTATTAATATTTGGAAAAAAAATTGTGCATAGCATAAGCTTAATTCTAGTTATGAAGAAAATTCAATTTTGAAATGAAAGAAGACTTTTCAAAGGAAGATATACATTACCAATTTTAGAATCATTTTTTTCTTTCTCATTTAATATATACAAAGCTAGAAATAGTTTTATAACAAACTACAAAAAAAAAAAGCAAAAATTAAATGCACAAAATTTAAATACAAACATTCATTAATACAAAAATTTTCAGGGAAAGATGTGCTAAAAATATAATAGGGTATAGGGTGTTTTAACCTTATAACATGTAAAGGTAGTTTTGATCTCATCAAATATACTCCTAACTCTTTATCTTCAAACAATTAAATATGAATCATTAGAATGATCCTTTTCTCTACTGAAGATGCTTTCAGCATTGTTGAAGTTCTTGGTTCCTCAAGCAAATGCATTTTCAAAAATATGCAAAGTATATATGATACATGCAAGATGAAAGCATTTAATTAGGTGACATATTATACATAAAACAAATAAAATTAAATTGAAGAAATATAAAATCATAAACAAAAAAGTTAAGTTAACTGAAGAAGATAATAATGGAGGAGAACCTCAACAATAGCAAAAGATATTAAATTGAAACAACTAAGGAAGGTATTTGAATTCCAAACAAATAATAAAAGATCAATAAACTCACCAATTAGCTAAAATCAGGATCACTAACCACACTATATTGTAATTGATTCTAATATAGATTTCACGTTCTCATCAACAATAGAGGTTGGAACTATAATTTCAAACCTCTCTATCATAAACAATAGTAATTTGGGAGAGATAAAAATTCCCTTATTAAGTCAAAAGGCATGGAAATTTAGAAGTTAAATAAAAAAATCAGATATAGAAAAGATAAATATTAATTTTTTCCTGTATTGACAATACCAAGTTTCAAGACTCCAACCAACATCATCAAACTCCTTCAAAATAAATCTATGAACATCAAATTTTGCTCAATGAATATAACTGAAAAATTTTATAAACAGAAGAATTAAAGACATATTACACACATAAATATCACAAAAAGTTAATATCTTAAAATGCATAAGATATTTTTTAGAATAATGAAGAATCATTTTCAATGATTGAAAAGTAGAAAAAACTTAGATTGCAATGAAGAATTTTGAATTTTTTATAACCAAATTAGAAATATATATGCTGTATATATTCATCGATTTTTATGCCTAACAAGAACAATAACCATTTAAAAGCGAAATCATTCTTGGCAACTGAAGTAAATGCTTGATAAGTACTTTTTCAATTCTTTCACTAATGACAATTGTTCAATGAAAAGAAAATATTAAGAAAGGAAATTAGAAACATTAGCATTCTATAATTTACTTTAATAAAGTTATTGTTGTGAGCTTCAATTGGACTAAAAGAATAAGCATCAAATCATATTTATTACATATTGACAGTAAGATTTGGTAAGTCCAAATCTTGTTAACTAGATAAGTTCTATAATCCCCAAACTGCAAGCTATGGAAGCAAATGTAAACAAGAAGTAGATAGAGAGAAAGGAAGAACAATGGACACTGGGACCTTTTTATCATAGTTCGACAAAAGTTAATGTGACCTTTACATCCATAATGATTTATATTTACTTTTGTGTGGTTGTTTCACTATTCAAGCTAGCAAAACAACAATACAAATATTCTCTTACTATTTTGGCAAAGTTTCTGCATATATTTTTCTCATATCTCTATTACAATGATTTCTTTTCCTATTTATAAAGGTAGTGAAGGTTACAAGTGTAATTTGACAAGTTGTAAAAACATTTTGTCTACCACTATAGGCAATATATGCTTGACGAGCAATAAATACTTGGCCATTCTTTGTTGATTTTTGGAGGCTAACTTGTCAATTAGGAGAATGTTCCTCTGACTGCTAATTAGACTTAAGTGTCTGTACCTATTCTTGGAGTAGCTAGCTAGGTGGTCTGAGCTTGCACTGCGTGACTTACCAGTTATGCAAGTTAGTCCTATTCTCAAGTTTAACCAAAGTGTACTTTCTAGAAGATGGTTGAAGGCCTGTTTTGCCTAGCGAGTCAGAGCTCATCTCTGGTGAGCTGGAGGTCATTGTTTTGGCCTCATCTCATGTTCTGAGCTAGTGCCTAGCTATCCAGTGCCTTTGCTGAGCAACCTTGATGCTGGGTCATGGACGGGTTAGGCCTCTCCCTCTTGAACTTGTCTACTGGGCTTTTACCAGCCCATTTTACATAGTACCAAAAATACACATAACATTAGCCCCCAGCTCTCAGTTTGTTTTGTAGACTGGGAGATGAATTTGCTGGCAAAAGTTAGAGACTGTAATGAGCTATGTTGTCATTCAGATTTCTACTTTGCCACTTCACCTGCTTGTTCCATCATTATCACATTAAATGCATGTGCTTTCATATGGCTGCCAGTACAGTAATGACTAAGCCATATTATTTTTTGGACCATCAGATCATAGGCATTTAATTAGTCTCTAAATCAAACAGTCAGGCCACTAGGGCCATATTAGATGAGGGTCTCTTCTTTTCTTTTTTACTTTTGAAAACTGACGTTTTGCCTCTCAAGTTTTCAAGTAGTTATCTCCAATCTCGTTCTCCTGCTCCATTGATCCTGCAATTTTTGTTGTTGTAAATCGATTAATTTATTCAGAATCCATTTTGCCTTCACCCATTCTAGAACTCAATTCATCTTTTTGACATGGTAAGCCTTCCCAAGACTTTTGCTTTTTAGAATGCCTCATTTTATGGGTTTTTGGTATCGCACTATTTGGTCCAGTGGTGAGTGCTTATTTGCTACTAGAAATTTTGCCTGCTGGTTTTGGGACTGTAGGTTAAAGGATTTAGCTTTCTATTTCCCCAGGGTTTAGTAGTCTAATAGGCTTTATTGGTTAAGCCCCCCTTAAGTTTTCAATAGTCTGGATTTTTGATACAGTGGTTTAAGGCATGTATAATTTGCTGTATAGGAAAAAATTTTTGTCTAGCGAAGAGAAGCTTTAGCTTTTCTAATATGGTTCACTTGAAGTGACCTGGCTACTCAAAGCAACCTAACTATTTGTCCTTCTATGTAAATAGTTGTAGTTCATAAGTGTCAGAGCCACCAAATTAGAAGTAATGATGAGCCTGACTCCCCAGCTCAAAACGAGGAGCTAGTATATACCTTGGTTGAAATGGGCTCTAGGAATGGTGAGGTCACTGAACAATCTATTCCCCAACCTAAGCCTAATGAAGGGCAGCAGGTTGTTGAGAGCTCTTTGGATCACTCAATATTTAATCATTACCTTTTAACTGTTGAATTGGATGAGCTCTAAAACATAGTTGAATATTACCACTTCCCCAAATGTTGTCGTCTCATGGCATCTTCCCCTGGTGACCACGTAACCCATCCTCCTCGAGGATTTGTTGCCATTAGTATCAAGCATCTCACTACTGGGCTCAGGTTCCCAATTCACCCGTACATTATTAATCTACTAAATAGATTAAAGCTTTGACCATTCCAACTAACCCTAAACTCCTACTCTTAACTCACTTCTCTTGCACTTATGTACTTGAGAAATAATCTTCCACCACCATCTGCAAGAGTTTTGTGCTACCTCTATAGCATCAGGAGTATAGGCTATCCGGATGGGATTTACTACCCCTTGGCTTGGCATATCTATTTCAAGAGGGTTCTGTCGTAAGGGGATGCTAAGGGCAAATCAAACATAGGGAATTATAAGACTCATTGGTTTTACATTTCATGCCCATCTTTGTGTCCTCTTCATAACTGTGGTTTTGTTTTAATGTCTGGTAAGTGGGCTGAGGTCATGCAAGTTATCATGAATTTATGTTATCATTTCTGACATTCTGTCCTATTTTTGCAAAAACGGCTAGCAAGGAAAAGCCAATGCTTGAGGCTGAGGAGGCTGCGGTGTTAGACTGATTTATGGCTATCAATGATCTGAAAAATGATCTCAAATTCGACAACAATCTCCTTCGTTCCTAAAGGCTCGCTCCAGCTTTGAACACCCAGCTCACTAGAGAAATCAGAGCTTGCTAAGCTTAGGAGTTAGTCCAGCATATTTTGAAGAGTACGAGAATATCGTGAAGCTCTTTCTCCAAAAGCCACCTCTAAACGAGCCCAAAGACCCTAAAATCACTATGATCTCATCAAGTCCAAACACTACTGTAGCCCCCACTGTTACAAATTAGGCTCCTCCTGCCTGAACTGAAACACCTATGCTGAGGTGATCAAGGCGTTCGAGGTCACAACCTCCTAAAAAATGAAAAGTAAGTAAGTTAAGGTCATCGCCACTTCAAAATGAGCAACTCGTAGAGTTGCAGCTAAAGAGCATCTATCGAGCCTTGGCCTAAAGACACAGGAATATTTTGAGTTCCCCTAGAGGGATGTAGAGGCAATCTTGGGACCCCACACCAGTCCCCAAATGTTAGAAGTAGAGGGAGTCTCAAGTGTAGGGCTGATGCACTATGCCACTCATCATAGCTTGTTAGTAAGTAATGCCCTTTTATCTTGTTTCCTTTGCTCCTTAGAGGTCTAATTGATCCATTCAACTTTTTAAGGTGTGCTAGGAACAATAAAAATGATGGAAGCGCTCCTGGCTTGGGAGGAAAAGAATGCCAAACTTGAGGGTGACCTGACTGCTATGACCGCTAAGGTGTTGGAGTTGGAAAATAGAGCAAGGGATGCCGAGGTCACTCACAAAAAAGCCGACGAAGCTCGATCTCATAAGGGGGCAAGCCATGAGGCTATCACATCTATTCTCAACAAAATGATTGAAGAGCTATCAAAACTAAAAAGTGACCTGAATGTGACATTTTGGTATGCTGATATAGCGATGAAGCGAGCTGAAGCTGCAACACGGCGGGCCGAGGCTACTGAGAAAGAGCTTGGAGTGGCCAGCATAGAAGTCACTTTAAAACAAAAGGAAGTCACTTGGGTTAAGGTAGAGACCACTGAGCTGGTTGCAAAGGTAGTAGAGAGAGTAGAATTTGAAACCTCCTCCTCTTTCTTATACACTTTGTGAGAGAGGCACCTAAATATGGACTTTTCCTTTTTTGGGGAGGATGCTCTTAAGGAAATAAAGGGCTTCAAGAGGAGAGCTGTGAAAGCTACAAAGGCCACTTCTTCTAACAAAAGTGCAAAGTCTACACGTGGTGCCCCTCCTACTGAAGGTGTTATTCAAAAATGGAGCAACCACAAGCCACAGAAACCCCTGATAATCAAATGAAGGACAACCTGCTCGCCCTACGTGTTGATCCTTCCTTCCATAAAAGCTTAGCTTCCAAAGATCAAACTTCTTAAGATACAATGTTGTAACTTTGCATTTCATTTTTGAACTTTGCATTTGATCTTGGATTTTGTGTGAATTTACCTCACTAGAGGAGGTATTAAATGAACCTTTTCATTATTCCTTGCCTTTCCAAGTGCATCACATTAGATGTTTTATATGAAATAACATATAGGTTGTTATGGATACATTCTTGCAAATCAAAACTCAATAGTTGTTAAGTAAAAAGAGCGTCTGATAAGTCAATTGACCTTGGTGAGCAAAATATGATAGATAATAAAATAAAATACTGAGTAGATTGTATGAATTTATATAAGTAGGCTATAATCAGTAAATCATGACTTCAAACGATATGTACCATGCCGAATGGCTAGTAAACCATGAAAGAATGTAGTCTCAATTTTCATAAATTGAATATTGAGATAGATATGAGAGACATGGCCTTAGTTTGTATCAAGTGCCAAGAAGCCATAAAAGTGTCTTGACTAATTGTGAGTAGAATGTACAGATTATGCTTAAGCTAGCATCAGTTCGAGCACTTAATGGGTGATTAGGTGCACCTTGGCTAGCACGTTGAGCAAGTCACATGAAAGCTATGCCTTTAAATATGAGGTCACATAAGAGCTATTAGCGATAGGTTGCACGAGAGCTATAAGCAATAGGTCATATTAGAGCTATGAGCAATAGGCCAAACGAGAGCTGTAAGCAATAGGTTGCATTAGAGCTCTTCAACTTGTAATCCATGGCAATGTATATTTGCTCAAGCTAGGAAATGTGTATTTGCTAGTTCTTCATGACTATATATATTTGTTGAGCAAGATAATGTATATTTACCTGTCAACTACGGCAATGTATATTTATCGAGCAAGGCAATGTATATTTGTCACTTCCCAGCTGGTGATAAATTAATCATATGTTCTGCGCCTTAACTAGTATGCTGTGATAATGTATATTTACCAAGCTAGACAATGTATATTTGTCAGGCCGACTTTGTTCAAAGGGTTGCACTTCAATAAATTGATCACATAAAAGCTACACTTTAACTGGCTTGCCATGACAATGTATATTTACCAAGTACGACGATGTATATTTATCAGATTAACCATGATAATGTATATTTGTAGAGCAAGATAATATGTATTTGTTAGGTTAAATGTTCAAAGAATGTGCCTCAGCCAGTAGAAATTGAGTTTGTTAACAAAGTAGCTCACTTTCAGTACCAAGCTTCATTGAAAATTTATTCAAAGATTAGTAGACATAACAATTTAAGATACTTTTAATTTCCAAATAGCATTACAAAATTAGAATATGGTTCTT
>JANHAO010004114.1:0-24819 GCA_026873985.1 Saraca asoca
ATAGAGAAGAGAAAAGAGAAGAGAGAGCTATCCTAAACTTAAAGAAGGATTCTAAAATTATACATGATGTAAAACTGATTACAAAAGGCCCTATTTATAGCCTTTTTTTCGCGTTTACCATGGCTGTGCTTCATAACATGGGTTGGGTGTGCTTCATGAGAAAGAATTTATCAATTTGGCCACGTCAGCATGCAACACGGCCTGGCCTTGTTGTGTAGCACGGCCGTGTTGCGTGCTATTTCTTCACGAAATTTTCTTCAAGCTTCACACAGACTCTAGCATGGTTTGGGTGTGTTCCAAAGCACGGTCGTGCTTGGGGTTTTCTCTTCAATTTCTTCATTTTTGCTTCCCGAACTTCTTATAGCACCTAACACGGCTTGCGTGTGTTCCATAGCACAGCCGTGTAAGTGTTTTCTTCATGTTTTCCTTAATTTTTGCTTATTTCTTCCATACATTATTATTGTATCTTTTCCTTGATCCAAATTCATCTTCATTCTTCAAGTTTCCTTCTTCTTTTCAGCCTTTTTCATCATCCTGCATGAGAAATAGAAACCGAGAGTAGTATCTAGAATAGAACATAAAACTAAGGCAAAAACATTAAGAAAACATAAAATACTATTAACAAAATGAACTAAAGCCATCTTATTTCCATGCACCTTTTTCCATTTATCAATAGGGCCCATTAATTAATTGTTCAATGTGATTTAATGTTAGCTGAGTTTCCATAGGCTATTCCATTATTTATGATTGTTTAGTTGTGAGGTGGCAATAGGGTTTTGATTTGTCCCTAGGGTAAATCAATTCTTCTTGAGAATTTAGGATAATTAGTTAATTTGCTTCTAGGGTGAATTAATAAATTAGACTTTGTGCTTTCAAAACTTAATGCCATTGGTAAGTTAATTGAGGTGCTAGGCTACAACTAATTTAGCAATAAGAGTTAGTTAGGTACTGGGCTTGGTTGGAAAATTTAGGAAGAAATTAACAAGAATTAATTAGATGTTAAGCTTAATTAGTATCTTGGCTAAGTAATCAAAATGGGAATGGAATAATAGTGTCAAGGCTTAATCAAGGAATTAGTTGCAAGAGTATCTTGGATTGAGCTTTTTTCCATTTGATTTCCCTTCATTTTTAATTTTGTTTTGTATGCACGAAAACTTTGTGCTTCAATTCCTATTCTAGATAGCATCCAACCCCCCCATTTTACTACACTGCAACACATAGAAAACAATTTTGAGTCTTTATGGAATTGACCTATACTTACCCTAGCTACTCGTTGAGGTAGTTTAGCATTATTATTTTTGTCAGTCTAGAAAACCATCAAATTTTGGCATCATTGCATTATGACCCAAATCTCTATCGAGTAATCTCCATAATATTAATATGAACTACTGATATTCCTTTTAACAAACTTACTTTACTTTTCAAATATTAAAAGAATTATTTGATCTACTTTGCAATGAAATGAAAATTTTATTGTTTTCAAGCCTTATTAAGTGGATTTTGAAAGAAAGTGATGGTGCTTTTGGAATATTTCTTCATCTTTGAAATTTATTCAATGATATGTAAGTAGACTGAGGGTTTATTAAAAATTGTTTTAAATAGTAAATTATTTCTCCTTGATGGTTGTTTACATGTTCTATTTTAAATATTATATAAATAGTGACAAGATTTGTAACTTGAGTTTTACCAAGTAAATTTCAATTTTAATAAGTTAGAAAGAAATGAAATATGTAATATATTTATTGTATTTAATTGAGTTAAATTTAGATTTAATTAAAGACATGTTTAAATATTTTTTACTAATTGAATATTCATAATTATTGTTGTTGGTCCAGAAAATTAAAAATTTTGCCCATTTTACCAATGTAAAAATATATACTCTTTTGAAATGTGATTGCATTGTATTTTGTTTTATAAAAGTGGAAGTCTTTAAGAAAAATATCTTTGGAAGTTTACTAGATAATCATAATTGAATTGGAGTCACTGACTTATATGTAGAGCAATTTATCAAATATAGAATGTGCAGAATTTCAAAAATGCAAAAACAATTAAACCAAAATTCTAGTGCAGCAGAATAATGTAGTAAAGATGAAGTATAGAAACATAAAGAACAATAAAGAACTCTAGGATTTTCAAAGTGGTTCAACTTCAGTTGAAACCGTAGTTAAAGTCTACATCCACTAGATCAATTCTCAACTGAATGACCACTTTTATTAACAACCACAATAATTAATCGGGCTCCTAAGCACCAGTTTATACATAATATTTGACTAGGCTTTGGCCAACCTAGAACACCACAAGATTTATCCGGGCTCTTACCAACCTATTATACAAGATTTGACTGAGGTTTTGCTAACCTATGATGCAAAAATTCTTTTATCTCTTATAGACTATGTTCAACCTCATATCCTAGAGATACTACAAGAATTATTTACAATCTTCAATTAGCTATGATTAACCTCTTAATTAAAGAAGATGCAAAGGGAAGATCAACCTCTTCCTTTGTATCTTACATTTCTATAAACCTAGAAATCTCAAAAGAAAAAAAGAATTAAGGTTTAAAATACAATACCACAATTTGAGAGGAATATCTCAAATATCTAATGTGAATTCTCTTCAAATTTGATTCAAGATCCTTTGAATTAATGAGAAAAAGTGAGGTAGTGATAAAACTGGTAAAGTTCAGTTATCTCTGTGATTTTCGCACTTGAAGAAATGTAAATTGATTTGTAATGAATATGTTTGAAATGAGGTTAGGGGTATTCATAGTTGTTGTAAATGACATTTAAGAAATAATTTTCTTTTAGTGTGTGAATCGATTCATGAATAGATTTAGAGTAGTTACTAACTAATGAATCGATTCGTTTATGAATATCATAAAGAATTTCATGATTGAATCCATGCATGAATCAAATTATAGAAACAAATAGGTCTTAAGTCAATTATCTAATCAATTCAGGAAAAATCCTAACCTTCGGTAAAAAAATATTTTTCAAAACTTTTCTTTATGAATCAATTGCTGAATCAATTTAAATACAATTTCACAATGTTTTCAGTATGAATTGATTCGTGAATTGATTCACATAGTGAAAAATAGTTTTTATAAAACTTGCACTTGTGAAAGATTATTTGAAACTTTGTTTGAAAAATATTTGATTTTAGCTCACTTTAAGTGATTTATTTCTACCTCAATATAATTATTTTAAGAAATTTACTTAAATCAAATTAGATTAGAATTCACTTGCAAAAAATTCTAGTAAAAATAAAAGAATTGTTAAAACTAATTTGGATCTCTTGATCTTTTGAATGTCACTTGATTAATCTTGAGTTTGCATGATGAACAAATACTAAAAGCACACAGTTAGATCATGATATCAATTAAAATTATTTTTCAACATCAAAATTGAAGAATATATGCCAACAAGGCTAACAATTTCACCCTTTTTGATGATGACAAACTATTTTAGATGAGATTCAAAATTTGTCAAAAAATCAATTTTAGATGAGAAAAAAGTTTATATCTCCCTTTTTCCAAAAAAAAAAAATATATATATCTACTCATTTTATTCATTAAATCTAATTTTTCTCTTTCTTCCCCTTTTGGCACATCAAAAAGAAATCGTGCATTAATAAAGAGAGAAGAATTTTTTTTAAAAAATCAGTAAAAAAATAGATTTCATAATCAGAATAATTAGAATGTATAATATTAGAATAACATCAAAATACAATCTATAATATCAATATTATTAGTAATCTAAGCTTCTTTTTGATACTATTCTCTAATCACAAATCTCAAATCCTATTACTTCTCAATGTAAAAACTTATCTAAAATCACTTTACTTCTCCCTATTCTTTCCTTATCTAAAATCTCATTATTCTCCCTCTGAAATAATGATTCTTTTAATTTTAGACATGTTGTATGAATCAATTTATTTTACTATATATTAGGTGTTGAATTAATTTTGGAATCAATTTAGCCAGGATTGAATCAATTCAAGCATCGATGCATTTAGATTGATAAAAATTTTCAAAACTTTTAGATCTTCTCGAAAGATGAAAATTTTGTTGAATTGGTTCTTGAATCGATTTATAGTGTAAATTTTTTAGTTCTGGATCGGTTTGTGAATGGATTCAGAAACTTAAAGAAATCTTGGAAAAATTTGAATAGATTTAGGATTCAATTCAAAAAGTCCTGAAATTATTTTTCAAGCAGTTTTGTTTCAAAATTGTTAATAAATGATGTATTTATCAGCAATAAACAATTTAACACAATTTATACCTTAAATTTTATATTGAATACCTATAAAATAAACTAAAAAAATTTCTAATATCTAAGATTGATAGAAATCTGAGATACAAAGGAAGAGGTTGATCTTTCCTTTGCATCTTTTTTAGTTTTGAGGTTGATCATAGCTAATTGAAGATTGTAGAGAATTCTTGTAGTATCTCTAGGTTACAAGGTTAATTATAAACTAGAGGAGATAAAAGAATTTTTGTATCATAGGTTAGCAAGAGCTCAGTCAAAACTTGTGTAATAGGTTGGCAAGAACTCAGTTAAATCTTGTGGTGTTCTAGGTTGGCAAGAGCCCAATAAAATCTTGTGTATAAACTGGTGTTCAGGAGCCTAGTTAATTCCTATGGTTGTTAATAAAAGTGGTTATCTGGTTGATGATTAATCCAATGGATGTAAACTTCAACTATAGTTTCAGTTGAAGTTGAACCACTTTAAAAATCTTAGAGTTTGTTGATGATGACATCCGATTCTGCTGAATTCTAGCCAACGAGTATGGTTCTTGAGCCCCAAGCTATTTTCTAGTCTATGAAATATGAAGAAGGGAAGAGGAAGAAAAAGATGGAGAGGAAGAGAAACAACATAATGCAATGTTTTAACGTGGTTCAGCTAAATTCGGATGACACTAGACCCTACATCAATGATAACTTTGTATTGATCTTTAGAAAATTTTACAGAGTATTAACTAATCTCCTTCAGCCTCCCTCTTTACAAGAGTTTTCCTCTCTCTTTTATAGAGGAAGGGAGGTTACATGTAATGATTACAAATTGTAATTTTGTTACATCAAGAAATAAATGTAAATGACAGAAGAACTTCTGCAATTTGGCTACTGCAGGCTACTTTTTGTGGGGTGGGCTCCTTTGGTCGGTTAAAATGCAGGCTTGACACAGGCCTATTTAGAACTCCTTCTTGCGAAGCTTTCAGCCTTAGGGGGATGCTTGTCCTTTCGAGATTCCTGGTGGAGGACATTGCTGTTCTTCAAGCAGCGAGGACGGGCTCGAGGTCAGGATGCAAGCTCGATCTTTGTGTGAGCCGGGACTTAATGAGTTGGGACTCAACGAGCTGGGACAATTTATCAAACTCGCGAGTAGGGACCTTGCGCACTTGCCCTTAGTGAGCTGAATGTCTTTGAGATTTAGTTTTTATCGAGCTTTCAGCCTATTTGGGCAAGACCAATTTTCACCTATAACATAAACCCCCTAACTCTCAGTTTGCTATGTGGACTGGGAGTTCTAACTTTTGTTATTTTAGTCAAAGTACTTTGTTCTGCCGTGTTGTCACTTCAAGATTCAATCTTTCACTTCATCTGATCTTGGCCATGCTTCTTTTTCTGACCTTGCCTTTTAGCCGTTGGCGTGGTAATCTGGTTTTATTAGGACTATTCAATCAAGCATGATCTATTATCTGCTAGGTTATTTACTAAACCCAAATTAGTTTATAAAGCCTCAGAAGCTCTTTTTGCTTCTTCATAATTGGATGGAAATATCAGCTAAGCCTCCAAATATCTTTGTTGGTTCAACTTCTGGAAAAGCACTGAGGCATGTATGGCCTTCTGCATGGGGCTTTGAAGCGTGGATAGCCTTTTGCACATGGTTTCTGTGCATAGCTCTTTATGCTAGCCATAAAGGAGGTTTTGTTCAGATCTTGGATTATTTCTTCATAGCTTTGTTGTGATATTAGGCCTTGCCAACTGGACTCCTATCACCTTTTTTGAATTACATAGGGTCTAGTCTAGGAGGAATCGCTAACTTAGGAGGGATATAAGTAGGAGCAGTTAGGCTCGCTAGTTTTCCTGTTGGTGGTAGTTAGCTTTTTGTTTTCATCTTTAGCCTTAGGCTCTTTTAGCTTTTGTTTCTGTATTTCCCTTTTTTGATGTAATTTTACCTTATTGAATGAGACCTTTTTAATGTATGAGCTCTTCTGTATAGGTCTTGAATGTTATACCAAGTTCTTTATACCTTGTTGGATGTATATTTCTATAGATCAATGAAATGTCTTTCTAACCAATCAGCCATATCTTTAGTTTATAGTTGATCTTGTCATTTAATTGCCTTGTTTTGTAATGAGCAATAGTCAGGATGCATGTAAGCTGCATCTGACAAGGGATCGCATATGAGCTATGACCTTTTAATTACATACTAGCTGTGGATATCTAACTACATGAGAGCTGCAATAAATTTATTTTAGCATCCTCGCGCTACCAAGAGCTCATAGGTTGCTGTAGGATTTGATTGTTTATGCTAAATTTTGAGTGTTTTGTTGAGGTAGGCTTTGCGCCCTCTCACCCTCAGACATTTTTCTTATCATGAGGTAGGCTTTGTGCCATCTCAACCTTGGATGCTTTTCTTATCATGAGGTAGGCTTCGCCCCGTCTCACCTTTGAATGTTTTTCTTATGGCAAGGTAGGCTTCATGCCATCTCACCCCCAGATGTTTTTCTTATTGCAAGGTAGGCTTTGCATTGTCTCACCCTCGAGTGTTTTTCTTATCGTGAGGTAGGCTTCACACCATCTCACCCTCAAATGTTTTTCTTATCATGAGGTAGGCTTCGCACCGTCTCACCCTCGGATGTTTTTCTTATCGTGAGGTAGGCTTTGCGCCATCTCACCATCGGATGTTTTTCTTATCGCGAGGTAGGCTTTGCACTATCTCGGGGTAGGCTTTATGCCATCTCACCCTCCGATGTTTTTCTTATCGTGAGGTAGGCTTTGCACTGTCTCACCATTGGATGTTTTTCTTATTGCAAGGTAGGCTTTGTATTTTCTCACCCTCGGATGTTTTTCTTATCGTGAGTTAAGCTTCACGCTGTCTCACCTTGAATGTTTTTCTTATCATGAGGTAGGCTTTGCAACATCTCACCCTCAGATGTTTTTCTTATCGTGAGGTAGGCTTTGCGCCGTCTCAACCTCAAATGTTTTTCTTATCGTGAGGCAAGCTTTGCACTGTCTTACCCTTGGATGTTTTTTTTTATTGTGAGGTAGGCTTCGTGCCATCTCACCCTCGAATGTTTTTCTTATTATGAGGTAGGCTTTGCGCCGTCTCACCCTTAGATGTTTTTCTTTGGTAGCGAGATGATAGCTCGTTGCTATTTTTTTTGGCACTTTTGTGTTTTAGCTAATCACCAAGAATAAAATCAGATGACTGAAGAATAACTTTCTTTTTATGGAGTGTTTCACTGGGGATCATTAGTCAGCAAAAGTTTGTAATTCTATCATTAATCTCAGAATATTACAGGATCAGAATATGGTTTTGATAGAAGGCTCTGGCTCTCGATCAGTGACCTGTTGAGTTGGTTGAGTTCACTGCTTTGATGGTCTCACCACATAATCCTATAAATGACCTCTTCTAATGAGGTCTTCTATGGCATCCTTTAGTGCCTAACATTCCGAGGTAGTGTGTCCGATATCATTATGGTAAGCACAGAATCTACGAGAGTCTCTGAGCTTGTTGATAGCTCTCATTGGCCTGGGCTTTCCAAAATCTTCTTTCTCACTTTTTGTTGTGAAGATCCTGTCTTGCGCATCAGACAGAACACTGTAGCTTTCAAAGTGATCATGAGGCTGGGGTCACTCGGTCCTACCCTTATTCATAGGTCGAGTGTCAAGACCGTTGTTTGGGTTCTCCTTGCTCCTCTTTTTGCCTTGAGGATTGCTTGCCACTTTGCCCTTACATTTGGTCTCCTCCATGCCAAAGGTTTCCTCCCATCTGATTTACTTGGTAGCTCACTCATAGAATTCAGTGAGGTCTCGAGCTAGGGACTTGTAAAGGCTTTTGTATAGCTTCCCATCTTTGTGGAGTCCTACTGAGATTGCTATCAAGATACTCTCCTCTGAGGGGTTTTCTGTGGAGTTGGCTTCGTGCTTAAACTTGGCTATATATTCTTTCAGCGACTCACCCTTGCGTTGAAAGATTATTGCAAGATGACAGGGAGGTGCAAGCTGTCTCTTTAGTGCCTGGTATTGATCAACAAATTTCCCTTGACACTCTTCCAAGCTATTGACACTACGAGCCAAGAGACTTCTGAGCCATATCCAAGGTATCCCCCCTAATGTAGCTGGGAAGATATGGCACTTAACCAGATGGTCAGTAGTTTAAAGATCCATTTGGACATTGAACGCATCTAGGTGGTCACACAGATTGCGGCTCCCATCATATAGTGGGATTGCAAGCACTTTAAGCTTTTGTGGAAGGGGCTGCATTTCGATCTCCACAGAGAATGACGAGCTCTCCCCACGATGAGGTTGATTGTCTTAGGATTGGGGGCGGTCATCTAGCTGTTTAAGCCTTTGGAGGATGCCTCGTTAATGGATCCTGAGCTTCAGGCTGGGGGCTAGAGCTTTAAGCTTACTGCAAGCCCCCAGATTGCTGATTGTAGTGGTCATCGCAAGCTTCTTTTTGAGCTTCCTCACGTAATTGTTAGAGCTACACTACAACTTATTCTTGCCTTTGAGCATCTTAGGCTTGTGCCTGTGCTAGTGCCATAATAGTCTCAGCTAGCTCCCTGACCATGTTCTCAAGCACCAATAGCGGCCGATGAGGTGTTGGTGCTCCTTCATTTTCAGGGGCAACACTTCGATAATGAAGACATTTGCCGGCTGAACAATCAGAGTGTTAGAACTCCTAGTGGTTCTCCCTCTCACCATTGTATTAGGTTGGAAAAATGATTCAGAAAATAGATAGGGCCTTCCTTTAGCAATAAAATGTTGACGATGAAATCTGATTCTGTTGAATTCTAGCCAATGAGTATGGTTCTTGAACCCCAAGCTATTTTTTGGTCTGTGAAATATGAAGAAGGGAAGAGGAAGAAGAAGATGGAGAGGAAGAGAAATAATGGAATGGAATGCAATATTTTAATGTGATTTGGCTAAATTTGAACGGCACCAGACTCTACATCCATGGTAGCTTTGTATTGATCTTTAGAAAATTTTACATAGTATTGGCTAATCTCCTTCAGCCTCCCTCTTTACAAGAATTTTCCTCATTCTTTTATAGACGAAGGGAGGTTACATGTAATGATTACAAATTATAATTCTGTTACATCAAGAAATAAATGTAAATGATAGAAGAATTCCTGGAATCCGGCTGTTGCAGGTTACTTTCTGCATGGTGGGCCCTTTTGGTCGGTAAAAATGCAGGCCTGTCTGGAACTCCTTCTCACGAAACTCTCAGCCTCAGGGGAATACTTGTCTTTCATGAGTTGAGATTCCTGGTGGAGGTCGCTACTGTTCTTCGAGCTATGAGGATGGGCTCGAGGTCGGGCAGGCGAGCTCGATCTTTGTGCGAGCCAGGACTTGACAAGCTGGGACTTGACAAGCTGGGACAATTTATCAAACTTGTGAGTAGGGGCCTCACACACTAGCCCTTAGCAAGCTGAACATCCTTCAGACTTAGTTTCTACCGAGGTTTCAACCTATCTAGGCGAGACCAATTTTCACCTATAATAGAGTTCTTTATAGTTCTCTATGTTTTTGCACTTTCTCTTTTCTACATTATTCTACTACATTGGAATTTTGCTTTAACTATTTTTGCATTTTTGAAATTTTGCACATTCTATATTCGATAAATTGCTTTATATCTAAGCCAATGACTCTAATTCAATTCTGATTATCCAATAACCTTCCAAAGATATTTTCTTAAAGACTTCTGCTTTTACAAAACAAAATAGAATCCAGTCACATTTCAAAAGAGTATATATTTTTACATTTGTAAAAAGGGTAAGATCATTAATTTTCGAGACCAACAGTTGGTATTAGAGCTTTAGCTCTTGGTACTCTTTTATTTTTAAAGAGATTATGGATTCTAGTTGTATTTTCTTACCTGAATCTCCATTTTTATATAAATCCCTTAGTTTTAATAGACATCACTATACCTACTGGATGCAGAAAATTAGAGGTTTTATTGAAGCCATTGATATAGGCATGTGGGAAATTATTAAAGAAAGATATGAACCTCCAAAAACATTAATTAATAGTATTCCACAACTAAGGCCAAAATCCTTTTGGATTAAAGAGGAAAGGAAGAGACACCTCATAGATTGCAAAGTCAAATGGATTATTTTAAATTCATTGTCACCTAATGAATATGAGAGAATTTGTAACTGTTCTACTGCTAAACAAATATGGGACACTTTAGAAGTAGCACATGTAGGCACAACTCAAGTTAAAGCATTTAAGGGGCATGTGTTAGTCTCTTAGTATGAATTGTTCAAGATGGAACAATGTGAATCCATAAAGGATCTCATTCAAAGGTTCACCTCTATAACTAACCATCTTATGTTACTTGGTAGAAAATTTAACAATGCAGATTTTGTACATAAAATTTTGTGGTCTCTAATTGAGGAATGGCAGTCAAAAGTAACAGCCATCAAGGAATCACTTAAGATAGGGATGCCAACAATTTAGGAGCTCTATGGAAATTTTGAAAGAGCATAAACTGCAGTTGAAGAGATTTAGAAAAAATGGTGATGACAAAAAGAAGAAAACTTTGGCACTTAAAGGTGTAAAGAAATTTGAATTTGATGACGATGAATTGATCAACCTTGAATCTAAAAGATGAACAAATACTAAAAGTATACAATTACATCATGATGACAATTAAGATTATCTTTTAACATCAAAATTGAAGAATGTATGCCAGCAAGGCTAACAATTGTAAATATTTTAAAATTGCTTACTTTAAATAAAACCATTTTGCTTTGAGATAACTTATGTTATCATATACTCTATTCTTAGTTTTTTTTAAAAAAATAATTATAGTATAAAAGGGCCAAGGGAGCTTTATTTTCTTCATTTCTTCTTCCCTCTCCTGCTTCCTTTCTCTTTTGGTCTTTTTTCTTTCTTCTTCATGGAGCAATGCATTAAAAGCCTTCAAGTTGCAATAGTAATTTTTAGGTCACCACCATAGCTCTATTGGCCCTAGCTACTATCCAATGATGGATATTGGTGAGCAACTAGCTGAGGCTAAAATTTTCCCTATTGTTGCTCTACTTCTGCAGCTTCAGCTTGTCTATGGTAGTAGCTCCACTGGAGCTTCTTACTCCTATCTTATAGGTAGGTAAGTATATTTGAATCCCTAATTTCATCTTTCTTCATGGTTTTCTTGGTGAATCAAGATGATATCCATTAAAACCTAGCCTCTATTTTTCTAAATATAGGAAATGCTTGTATATGTATCAGCTATTCTTAGTGAATTAGAAGGAAAATTTTGTCAAAATTCGGCTAACTTGAGAAGCCCCAAGAAGATTTGAAATGGTGTGGCTTATTTTCCCTTCTTGGAAGAAATTTTGCTATCCAAAGAATTTCTCTAGGGTGAGTAAATCACTCACTCTCCTTACATTAAAAAAATGTTTAATTTGATTAGATGTGGGATGAATTTATACTAATTATGATCTAGATGGTTGATGAGTATATTGGAATTGTACCATATATGTGATTGTAGAAATGTGGATTGGTTGGAAAAATGTTATAGTGGAAATGAGATTATTGCATATGAAAGTTGTTTTGAGTGAATTAGTCAAGTGTCCAATTCGAATAGAATTAAGGCATGCTTGAATCATGATACTTAAGTTTGAAATTGTTGAATCACATATGTGAAGGTTGTGTTATAGGGAAAAATCATCTAGTGATTGGAAACGTACATATTATGGACACACATAGGTATTGGAAATATATATGAAGTGTTGTAATTGTTGAAGAGAATGAAAATGAGAATTTGCCCTTGTAAGAATGTTTGTTTGTACTGTGAGGTTGCATGAAATTGGATGTTCGATCATGATCACAAGTCTAGGATCTTAAATTTGAGTAGAATTATGATTAGAATCATGAGAGTCATAGTAGAAGGCAACGATCCGACTTGAGAAAATTTAGTTCAAAATTCAAGTCTGCTCATCTAAAATTACAAACCTTTGAGAAGTCTAGAACTACAAGTGATCTAAATCATGATTAGAATTGAAAACAAGGTTAGGAAGAGTCGATTCAAATCATACAATATTAGTTAAAAATTGATTTGAATCACAAAGCATGAATACTTGCCTTATCCATCGAGCATGATTGTGAAAATAGTGTAATAAGGGTAATTCAAATTGTAAGCCTTAAAAGTGAAAAATATGCTGAAATGTTTTTAAAAAAGTTATAAGTTATTGCCTAAAACCTCTTCTATTAAGTTTTGTTGATTATATGATTAGGTTCATGAACTCAATTATTTATTAGTTCATTTAAGCCATGAAGTTTTCCTTGATGTGTCATTGTAAATGATACATGTTAAGTTAGTGGGAATGTAATTGAATGACTAAGTAGTAGAATGCTTTTATTGCTTTCATTGATTTGTGAATTGGAAATTAATTGAATAACTAAATGATTAATTAATAGAATATTATCATTGTATTGAATTTGTTGTCAATTGTGTGCTTATATTTGTGAATTATTTGTTATGGATCTTTCAAAGATTCTTGAAGAAACCTACAAATGCAAATTGCAATTGTATATGGCCATTAACATGATGGTGAGATAATAGGAGATAAATACATTGGAGAGATAAGGTGATATGAAGAGAAAATGGAATTAAAAAAAAGAATTGAATTGGTAAGTTACTTAAAGAATACCACCTTGGATCCATATTGTATTGTTACTAAAGGTATTGTCAGTGCCAAAATAAATTGATTGGAAACTAAAAAATGTTTGTTTTGTTGGTTTTAAATGATGCTTAACTAAATTAGTTTACTCTAGCAAAGGTTCCTTTGGCTTCCTAGTTGTGGATTAATTGATTGACAATATTTATACTTACATTAGTTACGGATGGGATGGAAACTATGTGGTCCTATGAAATAATGAATAAGTATGATTGTATAGTGATATTGGATGGAATGTGATTGAAATAGTTACAATATTCTTGAATGTTAGGTAATTGAGGTCATCTTTTATTGTTCCTAGGTAAGGAGCAGTTCAAGATGCTTTTGACACTATTCCTTGTTTTTGAGCATTAAATGTTTAGAGTTGATAATATTTGAATGTCATAGTTTTGGATAGTAGGATTTTTGATGGTATTTTAAATTTCAAGTGAAATGATTTATAGGATGTCCTTATTCATGAAAGGATAATCGAGAATCATTCTTCCTATGTGATCGGAATTCCAAGGGTAATAATCTACTTGAATATATTTAGTACCTACCCTAAATTTTTATTTGATGCTGATTAAATTTACTAGAATGAAAGAGATTTTCTTTAGATTATGGTTTTGATCAACTAGTGAGTATGTTGTCCAAACAAATAGTTTGGTCATGAATAAAGGTCATGGGTAGATTACGCATTGGGAGAATCTTAATGACATCATTGGAGAGTAGCCCTTGAAACATTGAGTTTGGCATTTAAAAAATGTATGATAAGAAACTTGAATGTGAAATAGTGCACTTGACCAAAAGTAGAAATGAGTAAAGGCAGACCATATGAAAACTTGGTGATAGAAATTTGCAATCAAGAAGGTAACTTATTCATTGGTGAAATTTAGCTTATAGGAATAGTTTGATCATTAAAGTAATGCTAGGAGACAATTGACATGGCACCTGAATATGACTATGAGTGAAATTTATAAGTAAATAGTTCACTTTCTTATAGTTGTTTTATTGATAACTTGCTATAAAGGGATATGAGTTAAGATTCTTTTGGCACTTGAATTTTGGTTTAGATGAGTTATTATAGTATAGGGTTAGATCTAGTTTTTCCTCTACATTATTGGAATAGATGTGTAAGTAGAGCATCTAGTGGAATGGGTTATTAGAGTTGAGTTGGGACTTAGGATCATGAATATTGTGTTGTGTTCATTGTTTGATAGTGGTAGATTGATTAAGAGGACTGTTTAAATTGTATGATGATCTTGATTAATTTATGTACTATTGTGATTTACTTATTGGGTTTCATTGAAACTCACTACATTTTCCTTGAAAAAAAATGGTTTAGGTTGCAGATTTGATCATTATTTCAAGACCACCTTGACTGAGAAGTATGACATAGTGCTTGGAGGAGTAGTTAGTAGTAAACGGTTTCATGTATGCATGTATTGAGTCATCATGTTTCCATAATTGTAATATTTACAAATGTGAAATTTGTATGAAAAGTTTTAATATTGAGAAACAAGTTATACAGATAAAATTTTACTAAAACTTGTTTAAAGCTTTTTTGTTATTGAATCATAATTAAAAGCATTTGGAAAAAAAAGTTATTGGTGTTCTCTTTGAATTTGAACATGTATTATGCATTGAAAAAAGTAAGTATAAGGCTTATAGGTGGATGCCACTATACGTTTACCTACAATGGGGACTAGATAATTTATTTCTAAGTGTTTTCAGTTTATATAGCATTAGGATAGTAGTAGTAGTGTTAGGCCTTATTTTCAATCATTTTTCCTTGTTTTCATCCTTTTTCCCCAATGAATATATTATGTTTTGATGTGCCAGCAATCTGATGATGTAAAATTTGACTATGGAAGTGTGAGCTAAAATTTCCATGGCACCTACTTTCGCTATTCTAGGCAAGATCTATGGTAAACTATAAACCTTGTCAAAATTTAGCAAAATTCTATCATTTGCTATGATTTTTCAATTTTTTAGTATTTTTTGAATTATATTGCTTATTTTTTTCATTTAAGTTCTTGTGATTTTTTCATTTCCTACTAAGCCTTTTTGTGCGCAACTCGATCCTCTCATTTTTTGAGTTAATATATGATCCAGAGATTGAAAAAACCTTGTAGAATTTGAGAAAATAGAATAGGCACCAATCTGACCTATTTCAAGACCCTGTATAAGCTTTAGCTTTAGCAATTTCCTTTCCTACTTCAGGCACTAGAGTAGACTTGTTTTCTATAAGTTCATCACCGTATTCAATCTTGGAAAATATAGCATTCCATTAGAGTTTATTAAAGGAGTTGGCTACTCTAGACCTTAACTAATAGCCATTGTGCATAAACTATCTTGAGATTGATGTTGCATTTGAGTTAAGGTTTGGTTTTGGTTTAATTCATTTACTGTGAACATTTCATGGTCTAGCTAGAGAAGACCTTTACCAACATTTGAATAAATTTCATGTGGTTTACTCAACTATAAAGCCTCAAGGAATTTTATAAGAGCAGGTTAAATTGAGAACCTTTCCTTTCTCCCTTATTGATTCAGCCATGGATTAGCTTTACTACCTTTCTTTTTGTTCCTTTAATACCTAGCCTAAAATGACAAGACTATTCTTAGAGAGATACTTTCCTACCTCTAGAGCTATTAAAAGAAATATGCAGCTTTAGACAACTTGGGGGAGAGCCATTATATGAGTACTAAGAGAGATTCAAAAGGCTATGTGCAAGTTGTTCATATCATCAGATTAGTGACCAACTCTTGATCCAATATTTTTATGAAGGCCTCCTACCTATGGACAAAAGTATGATAGATGCTATAAATGGAGTAGCCTTAGTAGATAAGACCCCTGACAGTACAAGGATGCTGATTTCCAACATGGTTGGAAATTCTTAACAATTTGACAACATAACAGACTATGTAGTAAAGAGAGGCAATGAGGTACATACCTCTAATCTTGAATGACAAATAATAGACCTCACCTTAATGGTTCAGCTACTACAACAGTAGCACACCATGAGGTAAAGACAAGTATGTGAAATTTGCTTAGTCCTTGGACATTACACTGAAACATGTCCAAGCTCCTAGGAGACTGACCTTTTCCATCAAGTGCATGCAATGGGGAGCATATTTCCATAAAACAACAGTAGATTTCTAGAATATAGTGGAGGATTTCCAACTCAAACCTAACAAGCATACAATCCATATTGTAACACATGCAACCCTGCCTAGAGAGATCATCCTAATCTAAGATATAGAAATGAAAGTGGGTACCAGAATTCATTTCAGTAGATGTAACCATATCGGACCATGTTGCTATATCAAATGTAGCAAAATCAAACCATGCAGAGCCAGCAGCAAAACCATGATTAATTTTCAATTAAATTCATATCAAAACTAATGAAGAACATGGCTTAAAGCAATTTATAATTTCAATAAGAAATTAGAGGAGAAATTCAACAAATAAAATAGGACATTAGGACCATTGACACCGTACTTCAAATAGTAGAAACCAAAATAACCAATCTAGAAACACAAGCTACAAAAATATTACCTTTTTAGATAGTTTAGAACCCTAGAGAAAATGTTGATGCAATATTGCTAAGGAGTGGCAAAGAAGTGGAGGCCAGAATTGAGTAACAAGTTTTATAGAAGTAGAAAAATATTTCAGAGCATAATGAGGTAGAATTGGTTGAACAAAAAGGTGGCTCTCAACTAGCTTCAGTCTTTCCTCCCCCTTTCCTTCCATTCCTTAGCAAATTGATAAAGGAGACCAAAGAGGAACAAGAGAGAAGCAACTTGAGAAAATTAAGTAAAGTGGAAGTGAACATACCCCTCTACATATGATTAAAAAGATTCCTAGTTATGCAAAGTTTCTTAACTAGTGGTGCATGACTAGAAAGAAATTGAAAAGCAATAAGAAGATAAGCAGTAGGGAGATTGTATCTGCTGTTAGTCAAAGAAAAATATCCTGACAATGCAAGGATCTGAGTTCTTTCACTATCCTATGTTCCATTAGTTAAGATCATTCTACACAAGCCTTGCTAGACTTGGGTGCATCTATAAATGTCATGTCTTATTCTATTTATACATCTTGGAATTTAGGAGCATGACATTTAAAGAAAACCAATGTTGTGATCCATTTAGCAAATAGCTCTAATATGATTCTTGTAGGATTGCTTAAGAATATGTTGGTGTGGGTGAATGCTTTCATCTTCTCTGTAGAGTTTTACATTTTGCAAATGCCTACTGATCTTTTAATTGACACCCCAAATCCTATCATTTTATGTAGACCTTTTATGAAAACATCTAGGACAAAAATTAATGTGCATACTAGTTCTCTTACTATGGAGTTTTATAGTGATACTTTACATTATAATATCTTTGATGATGCTAAGTAATATCCTCTTTATGATTATTTCATGTGTTTTGTTGATGTTGTTGACCATGTAGTGTAGAATGTTAATGTTCCTGATTCCATTTTCATAAGAAAACCAAATGCTAGTGGCATAAAATTCAAATAGCTAAAGATGGATTTCGAAATTCATGTGTGGCATGCAAATTTTGTGGTGCCAAGAGTTCATGATCCTGGTTCAAAGAACTAATGGACTATTGAGTCAACGACATTAAACAACTGCACTTCTTTGGAGGCAACCTAAGCATTTTGCTCTCTTTCCTTACATCTTTTATTTTTATAAACCATGCTTTTGTTGATGATTTTGTGTTTACATTGAGGACAATGTAAAATTTAAGTGTAATGGAGTGATTTTAGGATTGTTTTGTTTTGCTTTGATTGTGTGAAAAACAAATTTCCAAAAAAAGGTTCTATCTTCCTTTGTTTTAGGTATTTTTCATTGATGATGAGGTTTTTTAGACCTTGAGTAGGTTGCAATTGATATTGATGGTTGCAGAGCATGATTTGTTAAATTATCTTACTTCTTGATTCCTAAATTTGATTAGCATTATGATGAATTTGAAGTGTTTGTGGATTGAATTTGGTAAACATATTACTTGTGAGATTTTGAGCCAAATTTGATAATTTTTACAAGGTTCTTCTTCTTTCTTATGTGAAATTTTCTTTCATGAAATTGTTGCTTTTGAACTTTCTTTGAATCTTTTTAAGATTACATTGGCACATGCATGCATGAATATGATTAAGGCATTCTTCAATCGAGCCACTTTTGCCCTTTTAGCCTCTCTTATAATGTAACATTATTGATCCCCTTTAAACCTAATTGTCCTTTTTCTTGTTATGTAGTAGATTAGAAAGCCTAACCTTAAATGTCTTTAACTGTTCACAACTATAGGGATTAGTAGAGCATTTATTACATTAGTAGGATGGGTTTTTGAATAAGTGTGGGAGTATGCTAATTATTTGGTGGAAAGGCAATTGTGATTCATTAGTCAAGATAGAATAGAAAAAAAATGAAAAAAAAAAAAGAGCATAATGCAATTCAAAAGGAAGAAAACAAGAAAAAAAAATTGAGTTTGAAGGAAAAAATAAAATTTCCAAAATAAAAAAAGGAAAGAGCTTAAAATAAGAAAAAAAAACCAAGAAAAGGAAAGTGAAAAAGAGAAATGAAAAATGTGAAAGTTGTGAAGTAGATTCCAATTTTTAATTACTTATTTGCTTGTTTAGATCTATGCCACAATACTCTACTAGTCATTTTAGTTTTGCACTTTGAAATCTTGTCATTCTCTTCCTTCCCCCTTTTCTTTTGGCCACATTACAACCTTTGTAATTTTCTTTTAATTTGTGTTATGCATGTGATTTGAGTAGTAGAGATTTGATAATAAACAAGCTTATGCTAGTGCATTTTCATGGAATGAAATTGAGTGAAACACTTTCCCATCTTAAACACGAGGAGAGTTACATGGAGAGCTTACCTTGTAAGGTCTACTAAATTGATTTACTTGCCATTTGAATGAGATTGCTTTGCTATTTTGGATTTCAGTTTTGAGTTGTCATGAATGTGCTTCATGAGATGTTATGTCCCATGAAATTTTGGTTATTTCCTTGATTTTTATAACATCTCCAAATTTCCAAACTCTATTCAGAACTAAAATAGCTTTTCACAAAATTCGAAAAAGGAAATTTGAAAATTTTCTAGAATTTTGAAACTATAAATTTTGAGTTATGGGAGACTTAGAAATAGTAGAAATTAATTATATGAATTTTAGAATTTCTTTGAAAATTAAAGAGTTGATCAAGAATGTTCAAGGAACAAAACTCATAATTTTGATATTCTATTTTTGAAAAACTTCAAAAAATTTGAAACAAGGGCTATGAATATCAAATAAGCATAAAATGGAAGAAATAAAGAAAAAAAATTTGGTCAACTTGTAGTTATTAGAAGCTAGCTTCCCTTCTTTTTTTCCCCTTTGGTTTTAGCCTAAAAGAAGTCATGTAAACTTCATTTCCCCTTCCCCATCAAGCCATCATTTTCTCTCTCTAGCTTTGCTCTCTCTATAAATAAGTTCATTAACTCTTCTTATTATTTTCTCAAATTTTTACTGCTGAATCTTCTCTTCTTCCTCTTTATTTTGACATCTGTTGATGGTGGATTCTAGTTCTAATCCAAACTCTGACCAACAGAGGATTCTTTTGAGATCTCAAGTTGTTAGCTAGTTTGAAGACAGGAAATCAGCAAGATAAGCAAGAAAGAAGGAAGAACAGCAAGAAAACACAAAGGTTTTAGTATAGTTCAGCCAAATCTGGATGGAACCTGACTCTACATCCACGGTAATGTATTGATCTAAGGATATTTCTATTGAGTTTTAGTATATATGCATATCTCTCTCTTTTTAGTGTTCATCTCCTTCCTGTATTTATAGAGGAGAGGAGGTTATAAATGTAATTTTATATGTAATAAACTTATTACATCAGGCATTTAATATACAAGATAGGATAGATAGACTAAATCCTGTAAATCAGCTACTGCAGATTACCATTTGTAGGTGGGTCCTGTTAGGTAGTGTGTGTGGCAGTCTCCTGCTCAGTGAGCTCTCAGGTCATTGTCTGTGCCTTACTGGTCAGATCCTTTGATCTGAGGAATGTTTATCTTCGGGATGAAGAGGTTGAGCTCTCTTTTTTAGAAATGAGCTCGAGCTAAGAAGGCAGCTTCGCATCGTGAGCTGAAGGAGTGGCATTCTGAGTGCCTTTCGATTTGGATCTTTGCTGCGTTCGGGCTACTCGCTAGTCCATTAAGGATGATCTAAATTTCTCATATAACATTATCCCCCAATTCTCAATTTGTTTCGTACCAGCTGGGAGTTGAAACGTTTCAGAGGCCGTTTCATTCACAAAGTTCAACTTAGTCAAAGTCTTCATTAAATCTATTTTTTCAGCTATTCTAGGCCATACTTCCACTGTACGTGCCTCTTGATCATTGGTGAGTCGGCCTCGTCTTTTTTCGAGGCAATAAATGAAAGCAGTTTGGGAGATTCATCTGGACTTTTCAATAAGACCATCTTTGATTCTATTTAAGGTAGAATAAGTCACTCCTGCTTCTTCCCAGAGAAACTATGAACATTCTAGATGATCTTCCCTTAATTCTGGCATTCTGCCCTCTCGCGGTAGTGTGCATGGTCTGCTGCATATAGACCTTTGAAGATATGGACTCTCCGGTGACATGGAGAGATCTCATACGAGTCTCGAATGACATCCTTTCGACTTTGCTGTGAGGCTTTTGCTTGGCCAGCCAAACTCCTAAAGCTTCATGAATTGTTCTCTTTGTGAGTCAGAATAGCAGTTGGAGGCTGGTGAATAAGGAGTAATTTCACTCTTCCCCTCTTCATTGGCGGGAGTCAATTTGAGGATGAGCTTTCTGCTGGGGGAGGCATTGGAAGAAAAAATTTGAAGACCTTGGCAAGCTTATGAGCTCTAATTGGCTAAGATGCGTCCCTTTGCGGCCACTCCTCCTTCTTAGAAGAAAATTAGTTATAGCTTTTCCCTTTGTATTTTGGCTTTCTGATGTAGTTCTACCTCGTTGAGGCTTTTTAATGAATAAGATTTCCTTTTTGTGATCTCTATATGTCTTTCTCATTTTTCGCATGAGCATTGTTCAAACAATCCTTGTGTGAATAGTGCAT
The DNA here is from genome assembly GCA_026873985.1 of Saraca asoca. Taxonomy (NCBI): domain Eukaryota; kingdom Viridiplantae; phylum Streptophyta; class Magnoliopsida; order Fabales; family Fabaceae; genus Saraca; species Saraca asoca. Next base: position 20,995 of record JANHAO010004114.1, read on the forward strand.
GATCAGAGTTGTATGCAAGCTGTGAAATAAGAGAGTGAGAGACCTTGTGCTCAGGCCGATCTCGTGGCCAGATAAATAAATGAGTTTTCATGAGAGTTGCAAAATAAAAGAGTGAGTGACCTTATGCTCTGGTCGATCTCATGGCTAGATAAATAAATAAGTTGGCATGAAAGCTACAAAATAAGAGAGTAAGAAACCTTGTGCTCGAGCCAATCTCGTGGCCAGATAAAAAAATGAATTCACATGAGAGCTACAAAATAAGAGAGTAAGCGATCTTGTGCTCGAGTCGATCTCGTGGCCAGATAAGTAAATGAGTTCGCATGAGAGCTGTAAAATAAGAGAGTGAGCAATCTCATGGCCAGATAAATAAATGAGTTCATATGAGAGCTGTGAAATAAGAGAGTGAGTGATCTTGCGCTCAAATAAAAGAGTTAGTTGATCTTATGGATGGGGCGATCTTATGCCCTAATAAAAGAGTGCCATTTAGGCGATCCACCTGTTTGAAAAATTTAAAAATCAGTAAAGAAGTTCAAAATGCTTATATAAGTTACATAATTACAAAAATTTAATAGTCTTGATTGTGGGAGACTACTCTTGCTTGGGGCCTTGCTGAGATTATCCAAGCCACTGCTTCGAAGGCTACACCACGTAGTCTTGCAAGTGACCTCTTTTGATGAGATCTTCAATAGTGTCCCTTAGCACCCAGCATTCTGAGGTGATGTGCCCAAACTCATTGTGGTATGCATAGAATTTCCCTCGATTGTGCCTGGACTTATTGGGAGTCTTCATGGGTCGAGGTTTTCCAAAATCCTCATTATCCCTTTCTATCATGAAAACCTTGTCTTGGGCTTATGACGGGATGCTATAGGTGTTATAGCGACTTTGATACAGGGGTCACTCATCTTTGCTCTTCTTGGCGAGCAGAGGATCAAGATTGTCTTTTTCATCTCCATGGTTACTCCTTTTCTTATTCTAAGCTAAGCTGCTCATCTTGGACCTTTGCGAGCTGAAAATATCTTCCTATCTAATTTGCTTCATGGCCCGTATATAAAATTTACCTAGGTTATTGACTGGGGATTTATACAAACTTTTAAATAACTTTCCATCGCTACGAAGTCCTGCTAAAATAGTAGACATGATGGCCTTATTTGAGGGCTTATCCACGTTGTTAATCTTGCACCTAAAGTGGGCAATATAGTTTTTCAGTGTTTCATGCTTGTTCTAGAAGACTATGGCGAGGTGGCATGGGGGGGCAAGTTGCTACTTCAATGCCCTGTACTGGTCGATAAACTTCTTCTGACACTCTTCTCAACTGCCAATACTACGAGCCAGTAGGTTCCTAAACCATGTACAATTGAGGAATTTCTCCCAATGTAGTGGAAAAAATAGGACACCTGATCAAAGGATTACAAGTTTGGAGATCTATGTAGATGTTGAACATGTCCAGATGGTCATGCAAATCATTATCTCCATCGTATAATGGGATGGTTGGAACTTTGAGCTTATGAGGGAGGGGTTCCTCTTCGATTTCCTTGGAGAAGGGAGTCCATTCCCCAAAGTAACCTTGGTCATTATGAGTTGGAGTGTACCCCGCCAAATGCTTCACTCTCTGAAGGAGATTCTCCACCAAAACATCTAAGCTTTCCTGTCGTGGGCTAGAGACTTGGTGGCTGAGTTCACCCCTCTGGCCATACGAATGGTGATTTGAAGTTCGTTCTTGCTCAGTCTCACCGGCACGTTTGATCTTGGGCATGATAATCTGAACTCATTCTTGCATGTTTCGAGCTTATGTTTTCACCAACATCGTGACCGTCTTAGGGAGCTCTCCCATCATGTTTTCAAGTTTCTCTTAATGTTGGAGCCAAGCTTGTACTCCATTGGTGCCATTGGCAACAATAGTTAGTTGAACGAAACTGGTTGGAGGGAAGCCAAGGGTTGCTTTGATGACGGGAGTGGTAGAAGAGTTTGTTGTTGAGACATGACCTCTTGGAGGGTTGAGTAGTGCATTTGAAGCTTTGGTATCTCTTCCTTTGGCCATTATAGCAGGAAATGAACTAGAACAGGTAAGATCCCCACATATGGCACCAAAATGTTAACGATGGATTTTGGTTATGATCAAACTCTGACTAATAGAGGATTCTTTCAAGATATCAAGCCATTAGCTAGTTTGAAGACAAGAAATCAGCAAGATAAGCAAGAAAGAAGGGAAGAGTAACAAGAAAACACAAGGGTTTTGGCATGGTTCGGCCAAATTTGGATGGAACTAGACCCTACGTCCATGGTAATGTATTGATCAGAGGATATTTCTATAGAGTTTCAATATATACGTGTCTCTCTCTCATTTTAACGTTCATCTCCTTCCTGTATTTATAGAGGAGAAGAGGTTACAAATGTAATTTTACATGCAATAAACCTATTACATTAGGCATTAATATACAAGACAGGACAGACAAATTAAATCCTATAAATCAACTACTATAGATTGCCTTCTACAAGTGAGTCCCGCATACCTGTTAGGTAGTATGTGTGGTGTTCTCCTACTCAATGAGCTCTCAGGTCGCTATCCGCGCCTTATTGGTCAGATCCTTCGATCTGGGGAATGTTTGTCTTCGGGACGAGGAGGTCGAGCTCACTCTTTTGGGAACGAGCTTGAGTTGAGGAGGCAACTCTGCATCACGAGTTGAAGGAGTGGCGTTCTGAATGCCTCTCAATTTGGATCTTTGCCGCGTTTGGGCTGCTCACTGGTCCATTAAGGACGATCTAAATTTCTCATATAACAACATCAAAATCATACTGATTTATTGAGTAAATCTCAAGTTATGAATATTTAAAGTTTTTTGTCACTATTCATGGTATTGTTCAAACCATGAATCAATCCAATTTTTCTAATTTTTTGAAGCTTAAATCTATTAGATGCAGCTTTCTTTATGATATAGAATCCATAATTTAATCATATATGATTAATTGATGAGAGAAATCTTTGAAAGAAAGATTGAAAGCTAATATACTCTTATTTTTTTTATCTTGAAGAGTATAGGAGATGTTAAGAAAATAATTGAAGTTTCTTGTGTTCTAGTTGATAAGGTAAGTGATACTTACCAATCTTATGAATCATAACATGATTCTTGCTTGGAATTTGTTAATTTAAGGTGTAAGTTGATGAAATGGCTTTTGAGGTTATATGATGAATCTTAATGATTGAATGGATCTATTACAATAATGTTAAGTATGTGATTAAAATAGTTGAGTTTGCATTTGTTTAAGCTCTCAAAACATGTGATATTAAGCCTATTTTTCTACCGTTTGCATGTTGCACCATTTTGAACTGAACTTGCAATCATACTCACAGAAACCCAGTAGTTTTTCATGACTAATTTGAATCAAAATTTGAATTGGGATTTCATGATTCGAATTAACCTTTCCTGTGCTATTTTTCAATTTTTGATTGCAATTCTAATCATATTTGAAATCAGACTTAAAGTTTCAAAAATTTGACAAGTAGACTTGCATTTTTAACTATACATCCGTGAGTCGAATCATGATTTTCACAAAAGAATTTTCTGATTCTAATCATGATTGTGCTTGTTTTCTCCAACTACTCTAATCATGATTATGATTACACTTCCAACAAGTTTCATATTATTCAACTAATATTTACTTCTTCCAGTCCTCTATCCTAATTCCTTATGTTACTCTTACAATGAATCTAAATAATTGAAACATAACAAATAGAGTTTATGAAAATATAAATCATAAGTTAATATCGAGGAATTGGATTATTATGCATGCAAGAGTATCTAATCAATGAATCTATAAATCAAGGTG
>JANHAO010004115.1:0-24797 GCA_026873985.1 Saraca asoca
ATATATAACCTTTAATATCCAAATTCATAGAATGTATAGTCATAGATGCAATAGAGTCCAATCAAATTGGCCTAGGGCACCTATCAAGACTAACAGTCTGCAACAACTGGGGTTGCATCAAGCATAAGAGCCAAAGGCTGGTCTGCAACAACTAGAGTTGAATCAATCACGGTGGCCAAAGAGGCCTCTTCCTCATTGTCCGAAGGCGATGTCCTAAGAATGAGCTCCATTATTTTGTCATTGTCACCAAAAATTGGCAACCCTAACCTCTGTCACTCGACAGATCCCTATCTCCCTTGTGAGCTTGATGTCTTTGGCCAGGGCAAGCTTGTAGTAACAAAGAAGACTTTCATCGAATCGAAAATCATTCTTGAGATCGTCAAACATCGCGAATTGGTCTAAGATCTTTAACTCCTTTACCCGTAACGTAGACCTTTTATTGATCCCGTTTGCAAAACCAAACAAAGGTTAGAATTTAAGAGCAAATATTAGAGAACCACTAAGCTTACTTGCTCCCAGTCTACCTACCCAGAACAAGAACAAAATCAAAATTTTTAAGGTAGCGCAACGAGGGTCATGAAATGTAGAACTAGTGAAATTTGTAACACCCCGCATTGGACTTCCCCTTGGCATCCCCCTTCGACAAGATCCTCTTGTACGGCGTCTACCGGGCCAAGAGGTAGTAGAGCCCATCCAACGAGCTCGCGCACCTAAGGTCGTACAGGTAGCATAAGGTCTCAGGTGATGGTGGTGGAAGACCGTTGCCTAAATGGATTAAGGCTAGCAAAACAAGTGAGGTGTAGGAGTTCGAGGTGAGCTAGAATGGGCTAAGTTTTATTTTATTTAAGAAATTAACAATGAAAGGCTGCATTAGAAATCTTAGTCCCACTGTGAGGTGCGGGAGACAGATAGCGATGAAACCCCAAGGCAGATGGAGAGTGTAATCGTCCGAAGCGAGAACCATGACATTGCACCCTTTAAGGATCCGACATGATCAGATTATGGATTAAATGTCACAAAGATGCATGGTTGAGGTATGCAACTTGGATACCTGACAGTTGAGACGCTGGCTCGCAGTGGTCCTTTGGTCCTCAGTATGGTTTGGACAAGCATTAAAGTCCATAGCGACCTCCCTCTCACTCGAGGTTACTTCATCAGTATGTCACATGACTCCCACATTCTGAGATGAATCTGGCTCATCGTCCTCATCCCTAATTAGATGACGGCGACGTGCATGACCTGTTCCCATCTACATAAAGAAAAAGATTGGTCAGGTTGCTATGAGCGAATCATATCGAAGGCTAAGACTAACAACCCTCCTACACTGCAAGCCATGCATACCCCAAGTCACCACATCAACAACCCAGACTCAGCAAGTGAAGGGGACACAACGACCGAACCCTTGAATCTTGAAAGGCTAAAAACAACATCCAAAAACCCTAAGGTCTACCAGTAGACCAACTATATCAATTCAAACAGGCCAAAACATCTAAGCAAGATCTACCTATTAGCACTATCGTCCCTCAACCAATTACAATCAAATTCCCTACTACCTACGAAAAAGGAAAATGTAGAAAAGTGCAAGGCAAAAAGAGACGTACCATGATCTATAGAGATAGAAGGTTCAAAGCAATTTGCAGCAGCAATCTTCAGTGAAAAGAGCTTGAGTAACAATCGAAAAATTAAACTGGAATCGGTGAAAATGGGCAGCGGAGGAGCTATCACAACAATCAGAAAAGCAAACGAGTAGGAAGAGACCAGAACTCTAAAGATTTCAAATGGCAATTAAGAGGGAAAAGGGAAGTCCCTTTGATTTATAAAAGCATGCAATACCACTGTAGGATCTAAGGATCTGTCAGTTACCTATAATCCAACGGCTTAAGGGAAGCCAGTGGCCAGCTCATGATGACGCGGCACATGCATACCAAAACTAGAAGTAATTATTACCAACTACTATTGGGAATTGAAGAGCCACGGATGAGACGAATGAGAGTGCCAAATGACTCGTGGGGTCGCGGGTTGCGCAACGCTGGACTATGATGACATTCCAAGACCTCGCATCCAAGAAGTGCTAGCCATGCACCAAACTCTTGCAGGAGCCGCGTCTAAGAAATGTGACAAGCACCAAATGCTTGTGTGGACTATTCCAAGACCTCGCGTCCAAGAAGTACTGGCCATGCATTGAACTCTTGCATGAGCCACATCCAGGAAGTGCGACAAGCACCAAACTCTTGCATGGACCATTCCAAGACCCCGCATCCAAGAAGTGCTAGCTATGCACCAAACTCTTACGTGAGCCATGTCCAAGAAGTGCAACAACCACCAAAGTCTTACACAGACCATTCCAAGATCTCACGTCTAGGAAGTGCCACAAGCACCAAACTTTTGTGCGAGTTACATCCAAGAAGTGTGTGAGCACCAAACTCTTGTGCAGACCATTCCAATATCTCGCGTCTAAGAAGTGCGATGAGCACCAAACTCTTGCATGAGTCACGTCTAAGAAGTGTGACGAGCACCAAACTTTTGTGCAGACCACTCTAAGACTTCGCGTCCAAGAAATGCTAGTCATGCATCGAACTCTTGCGTGAGTCACATCCAATAAGTGCCATGAGCATCAAAATCTTGCACGGACCACTCTAAGACCTCACATCCAAGAAGTGCTAGCCATGCATCGAACTCTTACACGAGTTGCATCTAAAAAGTGCCACGAGCACCAAACTCTTGCACGAACTGATATGTCTATGCAACCCATATGGAAACTCAATCTCGTGACAATGATGATGCTTAAGCACCCTACTACTTAAACTTGACCTCAAAGGCACTCTAATGCTCATGCTTTCTGCCAATTAAAGTGAGCTGACATGACTGACTAATCATGCATATGGCACATATCCTTTAAGTTGAAACTTATTGGCTTAAGCCTATTGACTCAAATTTTATTTTTAATAACTAGGGTCGATTAACCTATTAAACACTCCATATAACGATTATCATGTTATGATTTTGTAGAGGTTAGTTGTGTTACAGTCGGTAACCAATTGAATCGTCAATATAACAAAATTGCAAAGTAAAAGGACATAAACGTAATGCATGAAGTTTTATTAAAAGGCTTTCTTCAATGGAGCAAGTTTACATTAGAAGATCTGATATACAAGAATAAAGCAAAAACCTAAAGCTACTAATCTCACAAGGGAGGAGAGGGCAAGCCTTGGGGAGCCAAACTCCCATCAGATTAAACACCAATGAACATGGCTACTCCTGCTTATAGCCCTTCTCAACCAACGGTTCCTTTCCTGACTCAAACCTAAAGCAATTCAAAAAGGAGTCAGGAGTCCAGCTGGCAAGGTTAAATCTCATGGAAACGCTGTGAAAAAGTAATCCAAGATTTACACAAGACTTCCAAGGAGCCAACAGGAAGAGTTATGCAGGAAGCCACATACAACAAGCCATTCTTGCCTCCAAAGCCTCTACAACAGACCATGCACGCCTCAAAGAAGTCGATCAAAAATCAAGCTGCTAGAAGCATAGGAGGCTTAACTAAAGCGTCCATCAGGCAACCTTATAGAGAAGCAAGAGGAGCTTCACGAGCTTTTATAAATCAGCCCGGGTTCATCGAATGACCTAGAGGACATTTGGCTGCTCTAAATCGAATGATCCAGAAAAAATGAGATCGCCACACCAATGGCTAAAAATTATGCACAATGAGAAGTATGGCCTAAAGCAACGAAAATAAAAGTCTGAAAGATAGAAAAGACAACATGACAGTCTGAACGTGAAGACTTGTCTATCCTGTAGACTGTAGATGAAGACTTTGACTACCAGTTGTAACTCCCAGCCCACATAACGAGCTAAGAGTTGGGGGGGCCTTATGTTATGGGCATTTTTCAAAAAGTATAGATTGGGCTGATCAAAGTCCAGTAAGAGGCACAACCAACTAGGTGGAGGCCCAAATTGGAGATTAAAGTCACTCAGCGAGGATATCAAGCCATCAGGCACGAGTTGAAGGCATTGAGCGACATCGCGGCAGGGAGCGCAGCTTGTTGGGAAGACCTTCAACTCACTAACGAAAGGGCTGTCACTCTAACCTTCCTCGAGGAGAACGACTAAGCGAGTACAATGAGGTCAACTAAAGCCTCCAGCTCGCTCACTAGCACAATGCCAGGTCACAGGGTTAGCGAGCCAGATGCATGCATGGGGTCCAGTCAGCAATTAAGGGCACACATCTCTAACTAATAGCTCAGCTCCCAAATTAACACATTAGCCCCCTGACAGTCTGACAATGATTTTCCTGACATTAATTACTTGACGCCAAGCATTAAATGCTCGGTGCAGTGAAAATAATCATTCTGCTACTTGTAAAATTATATTTGTAACCCTTTTCCCCTCCTATAAATAGGAAGGGACAGTCATTGTAATGAGAGAGAGGAATTTGCATGCAGAAACTCTACTAGAACACAGAGAGAGTACTATACACAGTGAGAGAGCATTGCCATTGTAATCACACAGAGAAAAACAACTGTTAGTTGATAATCAAAACCAATGTGGACGTAGGGGCCAACTTGGCTTTATCCAAACCACGATAAAACTCTTGGCGTTTGTTATCTTTCATCTCTTTTAGTATCCTTCTTTTCTGCTTTCTTTCATATTCAACTTGTAGTCTGGGGTGATATTGGACACAAATTTGTTACCGAATTTTGGTGTCAACACATATGAAACAACAAAGGCTAAATGAATTATTAAGTTTAGCCATCTAAATATAGATTCACTAGGACTAAGGAAAGCATATTATATTAAGTTTCCTTTCTTGTAAACAAATTACTGGTGAGATTATAGTTTCTTCTTACCTTTCTTCATATTAAGTGAAGTTATTAAGTTACCTTTCTTCTTACCTTTCCTTTCTTCATATCAAAGTTACCTTGTTTCAGTAAAAACAAAAGTACAAGAATACACATAAAACAACAAACATTGTAGATAAATGAATGATACTATATACACTATACTATTTTGTAGCAACCACTTGCTCTTTCAACTGTCAAAGGTTATAGGGGGTATGGATCTAAGCAAGGCAACAGGAGAAAGTTTATTATTTAATTTTTACTTTTGCTTATTATGTTTTATATGAGTTACACTAACTATAAATTTGTGAGGTGGACAATCTTAAAAATTCACCCAAATCCAATTTCTTATTGCTATCCTAACTAATTGTGATGCATATTTTCTAACAATCTGTTTGATAGGAGGGGATATCTTGATCTTTCTTCATGTTTTATATTCACTGATGCTTGAAATGAAGCATGGACTTAGTATTTGAATCCATTGATAACATACGATCTACATAATAAGCAGTACATCATATCTTGGCCAAATCTGCTCGCTCAATCCCAAATATAACCTTGACGATTTCTTCATGAACCCACAGAGCCCCATCTCTCACTCTATTGGTAATCAAGCTTATGCAACTACAACAACCTAATTAACACATTCATGCAAACATAACCCAACGAGATCAAACATCTACTTCACCAGAAAATTAACGTCTAGGTAGAGAAACAAAAGCAACGAATGACTGCCCTAACTCCATTAGGAATTCAAAGGATGAAATGATAGGGTAAAGAGGAACTCACCGATATGACCCATAGATGCAAAGTAGATCAAGGCAGAGGCATGGCTGTTTCTTCGTTTAGAAGGTGGCAATCGGCACCAAGAGCTAGAAGCAGAGAGAGATCAACAGAAGATGATTGCAATGAAGCTAAAAATTGTGTTAATTTGGGAAAATAAGTAGAATTTAGTGGCGGATGTATTAGCAATTGCTGTAAAATATTAAAATTAAACAATATTATAGCGGCAGTTGTACTAATAACTGCCCCTAAATTATCAAATTTTATCAACAGTTAAGCAAACCGCCACTAAATTTAATTTAGCAGCGGTCTACTTTAACTGTCTCTAGTTAATCGCCATTATTTTACATTTTTTTTTTGTAGTGCCTTTATTTGGAAAGTGATCAAGGAAGGATACATAGATCTAACAAAGGTAGAAGGCACAAGAATTGTTCCCAAGCCAAAGTGTGATTGAGATGACAACAACTACAAGAAGGAATAAATTCATGCCAAAGTAATGAATACCATCATGTATGCTTTACCCTAATAGAATTTAAAAAGATCTTGAAATGTAACATAACCAAACTCATGTGGGACAAGCTAGAGGTAATGTATGAAGGTACAAATCAAGTTAAAAAAACTATAACAAGTATGTTAATTTATGAATATAAAATATTTAAAATGGAAAAAGATGAAAGAATTGAGCAAATATTTGTAAGGTTCTCTATAATTGTAAATGACCTCCACACTCCTAGAAAAGTTATTATCGAAAGAGAACTTAATATGAAAATTTTAAAAACTCTTCCCAAAGCATAGAAGTTTAGAGTATGTTATTCAAGAAAGAAATAATCTTGCTACTCTCACATATGATGGACTAAGAGGAAAACTCTTAGCCTATATATGGATATATATATATATATATATGAGAGAATCCTTAGAAACAAAGAAAAAGAAAAATATTACTTTTCAAACTTCTCATAAACAAGATGAGCAAGATGCAGGAGAACTTAACTATGAAATTACAAGTCAAGTTGATGAAATGACTTTAGTGCCTAGAAAATTTCTAAACAGTTTGGTTATGCAAGCAAAAATTACATTTTTTTGGTAAATGATTCAAAAATATTATATGCGAGAAGTCATTTATATCATAAGTGCTATGTTAAATAATTTATAATTGTACTACAATCAATAATTTTAAGGTTAAAAATGCATCAGATTTTTTGGATAAAGTGTATATAATTCCCTAATATTTAAAAAGGCTCATTATACTTCCTTATATTTTTATTTTCCATACACTTTACTCACTTCCTTTTATTTTTTGTCTATAAACTTAATTAAGCACTCACATAATTATTATGTGACTATAAAAAAAATTCTATTTCCTTTGAAAATTAAAAAATAATTCATTATTTTTAATTTTAATCCATTTGTAAAATTCTATTTTAAAATGATAGAACATGCACAAAATAAAATAAAGAGAGATGTTATTCGTTTATGCAATTCCAGAGTTCGATGAAAATGAAGTAACATTTATATGTTATTCTAATAGATTAGTTTTGTTTTAATTTTTAATTTCCTTTGATGAATTTTCTTCCTCAAGTTTCCATTTTTGCCCTTAAATTAAGGTTAGTTTTTTTATATTTTTTCAAAAGAAATAATGGTGTTTAGTAATCACATAATAGTCATGTGTGAATTCCATGGGTAAAAAATAAATGAATGTAAGTAAAATATAATGACTTAAAATATAAGGGAATTAGATATATATTATTAAATATCATAGAATTATACGCACATGACTTATAATTTGGGGGATTTAATGCATATTGGCCTTTTCTTTCTTAATGAAAATTTAGCCCACAGGCCGGATGACCCTGTGGGCTGTACTTGTGTTTGGCCCAATCTTTATATTTGCATAATTAATAGATTGGAGTATTTGTGCTTTCTTTGGGTTTTCATCTTGTCACATGTTTAATAAATTAATTTGTTATTAAATCGTTTAAATGAATTACATAAAATAAAATAAATCTTAAAAAGGAATAGCTTTAATCAAATAATTATGACATAAAAAGAAAAACGCTTCAAACTCCTCTTGGATACCTGAAAATAATAAATCTTAAATTCTGAACATATTTTTGTTCATGATACTTTTTTTTTTGGCAAAATTTTCATGATTCTTCTGACTGAGTAGTTTAAAATTATGAACACTTAATTTGGTAAGAGACATGAATTCTATAGTGAATCAATAAACTAGACACCAACAACTACTTTACTGTTTTAAAATGTTAGAAAAACACTTGAGGCCATTGCCTAAAAATGACATAATAGGCCTCACTTATCTAAGAATTTCTTAAAATAAAAAATATTTGGACAGAATTTTCCTGGAGAGATAAATACAACTTTTAGGCATTCATCTTATAAAATTTGTAATTGAGATCCATACTATTTATGTGATGATTATGTTTTGATACATATTCAAAAAAATTTATGTTGATATGTATTTTTATAATTTGTGTTTTTTTTTTTTGCTTTTTGTAACTTTTTTTTATTAAAATCGTAGCTTTACATAAAATAAGAAAGATCTTTAAAAAATTTGTTACAAATTTGATTAATGAATGTACTAGTTCTAATTAAAATATATATAAAATTATAATTTTATATAAAAAATTTCAATCATGTAAGTTTTATATTAAAGATTCATAAAAACTAACTTCACATGTAGGAATCATATCAGAGGATTAGGTAAAGGATTTAAATTTAATTTTTATAAATATAAATTAATTTTACACATTATCATTAAAAAAATTTATTATTTTTCAATAATACATCACATTTCTATTAATAAATAAAAAATTGTTAAATTTTTTTTATTATTAGTAACAATTTTAAATTATTTTTTGTATATATTTGCTATGCGTTTGACTAAAAATGAACTTAGAATGTCCCAAAAGCCAAAATTATCATGCATGCGCAGTGCGCACTTAACGAGAAAAAGAGTTGGAGGAAAGCAACGAAAGGACAGTGGTGCAGAATGAGATCGCCAGTATAGGACTAATAATTCTGGGCACTTTCAACTAATGAACCAACCAAAACATGTGCAACAATCCTACTTAAATACCAACTTTTTCCAATTCAACCTTGTTTACTTGAATACCAACTCTAGTTACTAGCACAAGATCTTGAATTTAAATTTAAAATTTAAAGTGTAATATTAGTTATTTCTATGTCATTAAAAATATTAATAAATGAGAAAACTTTTAAATATTAAAATCTCTTAGAACTTTCCGATGTGTTTTTCTATCTTTAGAAAAAAAAAATACAACTTCCTATGTATGTATGTGTAATATGATAAAAGATTTTACAACTTTGCTGTATAATATTTTTATAGAAAAAGTGAGAAGAAATTAAAATTTAAAAAATGACAAAAAGAATTTATAAGAAAATTATATCATATAAATGTTGCTGGTTAAAGTAAAGCCACTTTTGACTTTTTGAAAAAAGACAAAACTTTAATAAATATGATGATTAGTAGATAGGAATTAATGAAGGTAGTTAGAAATAAATATAGTGATTAGTAGGTAAAAATTAATGAAGATTGTTAGAAATAAATATGATGATTAGTACGTAGATATTAATAAAAGTGGTTAGTGGGTCTATAAATATGCAATCTCATATCTCATTCTTTGTATTTAATTTTGTGAGTGTCTCTTCTATTATAAGAAAAGTTGTATTTTCTTTTGTTGTAGTAATATTTTTTTTTTCAATTTACTAGTTTTTACTTCAGTTGCAATCTATATTTTATATCATTGCTTTCTAACAATGATATCAGAACACCAAGTTTATTGTCAATTTTCTGTGCTACTGTTAGATCCTGTTAGTGGAAAAGAAGCTTCTTCTTCATCAATGGTAATGAAGTACGAACTAGAAAAATTCAATGGGAATAATTTCTCATTATGAAAAATGAGAATGAAAGTTCTAAGAAAAGATAACTGCTTGACAGCAATTGGAGATTGGCTAGATGAGATCCTTGACAACGGCAAGTGAAACGAGATAGATGACAATGCTATTGCTAATCTACACCAAGCACTAGCTGATGAAGTGTTGTCAAGTGTGCAAAGAAGAAAACAGCAAAAGAGATAAGGGATACTCTAACAAAATTGTATGAGGCCAAATTACTACATAACAAAATCTTCTTGAAGAAAAAACTCTACACCTTTCGAATGACAGAGTCAACTTCAGTGACCGACCATATCAACACTCTCAATACTCTGTTTTCATAGCTCACAGCAATGAAGCATAATATAGAGATAGATGAACATGTTAAAATTCTACTTCAGAGTCTACTTGATTCGTATGATCAACTTATTGTCAACTTGACTAAAAATATAGAAGTTATAGCCTTCAATGATATTGCAGTTGTGATTCTTGAAGAAAAAAGTTAGCGTAAGAGCAAAAAAGCTAGATTGGGAAGCTTACAGCAAGCTAAAGCTTTGATGGTGACAAGAGGGAGATCAACAGAACGTAGCCCCAGTGAGAGTCAAAATCAAAGTAGATCAAAATCTAGAGTAAAAAATATGTCAAGTGTTATCACTATGGCAAAAAAAGGCATTACAAGAGAGAGTGTTGACATCTCAAGAAGAACGAAAAAGGCAAAGGCAAAGAGTTTGAGTCATTAAAAGCTTAGGATTATGTAGCAAGTACCTCAGATGATGGTGAAATTTTATACAGTGAGGCAACAACAGTCATTAAGGGTAAAAGAAGATTTGCTAATGTTTGGCTTATTAACTCAGGAGCAACATGGCTTATGACCCCCTAGAAAGAATAGTTTCACCAATATGAACTGATCTTAGGAGGATCTGTGTTCATGGGAGATGATCATGCCTTAGAGATTGCTGGTGTTGGTACCATCAAACTAAAGATGTATGATGGTACAGTTCACACCATTCAAGAAGTAAGACATGTGAAGGGCTTGAAGAAAAATCTATTATCCTTGGGATAATGAGACAATAATGGATGCAAAACTCATATTTAAGATGGGATCATGAAAATAGTCAAAGACACACTTATGGTGATGAAAGCAGAAAAGATAGTTGCGAATTTGTACATGCTTAAAGGAGGAAACAGCAAGGAGAAGAAGCATGCATTGCATCGACAAGTTCGACAAAAGAATCAACAATGATGTGGCACCGTAAACTTTGCCACATGTCAGAATGAGGTTTGAGGATTCTCACTGAATAAAAGCTTCTTCAAGGGCTAAAAAAGTTTTCATTACCTTTTTGTGAGCATTATGTTACTAGTAAGCAGCACAGATTGAAGTTTATCAATTCACATGCTGGAAGTAAAGATAAACTAGAACTGATCCACCTTGATATTTGACAAGCACCAGTTCTTTCCCTAGGAGGAGCAAGATACTTTGTATCTTTTATTGATGATTACTTCAAGAGATGTTGCGTGTATCCAATAAAGAGGAAGGTAGATGTATTTCTAGTTTTCAAAATATTCAATGCACGGGAAGAGCTTAAATCTGAGAAGAAGATCAAGTGTTTTAGACTAGATAATTAATGGAGGAGAATATACTGTGTAGAATTTGATAACTTCTGTCAACAAGAAGGTATTAAGAGGCGGTACACAGTGGTGAACAGTCCACAACAAAATGGTGTAGTAAAATGTATAAACAGAACCTTGTTGGAACAAACAAAAGCAATGTTGAGAATTACATGGATGGCCAAATCATTTTGGGCAGAAGTTGTCAAGACCACTTGTTGTCTGATCAACCGATCACCATCAATCGCATTTGATCTAAAGATACCAATGGAGATGTGGACTTGTAAGCCAGTTGATTATTCTCGCTTACATATTTTTGGAAGTCTTGTGTATGTTATGTACAATCCTCTAGAAACATCAAAGTTGGGTCCAAAGTCCAAAAAATATATTTTCTTAGGATATACGTATGGAGATAAAGGGTATCGCCTATAGGATCCCACTGCTCACAAGGTGATAATCAACAGAGATGTGATATTTGTAGAAGATAAAGTACAAGAAAAGGAAAATGATAGTACTTTAAATGAAAAGTCAAATATTATTACGGTTCAAGTTGAAGAAAGACAAGATCAAGAAATTCCAAATTCTTCTAAAGCAGCACTAGAGCATGAAGAACAAGAGCAAGCTGAGTTTGTGATTCCACAAGTTCGTCGGTCAACTTGGGAGAGGAAAGAACCAACTTGGCACTCAGAATGCATTATAGAGGGAAATGTTGCATACTGTCTACTAATAGAGGATAGAAAGCCATCAACTTTCTATAAGGATGCAAAAAGCCAAGAAGCTTCTTTGTGGTTGGCAACAATGCAAGAAGAAATTGAAGCTTTCCATAAAAACAAAACTTGGGATCTTGTTCCACTACCAGAAGGAAGGAAGGCCATTGGGAACAAATGGGTTGATGGGATCAAACGAGATGGCAATGACCAACTGGAGCGGTATCGTGCTAGATTGGTGGTGAAAGAATTCGCTCAGAAAGAAGGTATTGACTTCAATGAGATATTTTCTCCTATTGTTTGACTTACAATAGTTCGAATGGTCCTGGTGATGTGTGCTACTTTTGACTTGTATTTAAAGCAGTTGGATGTGAAAATTGCATTCCTTCATGGAAAACTTGAAGAAGAAATTTACATGCTCTAACAGATGGTTTTGAAGAAAAAGGAAAAGAGAACTTGGTTTGCAAGTTAAATAAATCTGTATACTATCTCAAAAAAGTGCCTAGATGTTGGTATAAGAGATTTGATTCCTTTATCATGAGCCTTGGATACAATAAACTTAATTCAAATCCTTATGCTTACTATAAGAGATTTGGTAATGGTGATTTCATTATTCCATTATTGTATGTTGATGACATGTTAGTTACAAGCCCCAACAAAGATCATATTACAAACTTGAAAGCTCAGTTGGTTAGGGAGTTTAAAATGAAGGACTTGGGACCAACAAACAAGATTCTAAGGATGCAAATTTATCGAGACAAAAATGATAGGAAGATTTGGCTTTCTTAGAAAATTATTTGAAAAAGCTCCTGCAGTGCTTTAACATGCAAGACTACAAACTAATTTCTACCCCTCTTCCTATTAATTTCAAGTTATCCTCAAGTATGAGTCCAAGCAATGAAGCAGAAAGGATGGAAATATCTCGAGTACTATATGCATCAATAGTAGGTAGCTTAATGTTTGCTATGGTATGCACAAGACCAGACATTGCCCAAGCAATAGGAGCAGTTAGTTGGTACATGGCAAATCTTGGTAAAAAGCATTGGAGTGTTGTAAAGAGGATTCTAAGATATGTTACGGGTATTTCAAATGCTGTATTATGTTATGGAGGATCAGACTTTACTGTCAAAGGCTATGTTGATTCTAATCATGGAGGGGATCTTGATAAAAGCAAGTCCACCTCAGGTTATGTGTTTACTCTTCCTGGAGGAGCTATATGCTGAGTTTCAAAACTACAGTCTATTGTAGCTACTTCTTCGAGAAAAGTAGAATATGTTACAGCTATCCATGCTAGCAAAGAGGTGATCTAGCTGCAAATGTTAATGGAAGAGCTCAGACACAAACTAGAGAAGATTGATCTGTTTTGTGATAGTTAGAGCACTTTGTACTTAGCAAAGAATCCAACATTTCACCCAAAGGCAAAGCATATTAGAGCATAATATCACATTGTCTAAGAGAAGGTGGAAGAAGGAAGTGTGGATTCAAAAAATCCATACTAGGGATAACCTAGCAGATATGTTAACAAAGTCAATCAATACTGACAAATTTATATGGTGTCGGTCATCTTTTGGCATAGTGAAGATGTAAACAGCAAGAAATGACAAATATAAAAAGGATGAAAGAACTATACAACAAAAGTGTTTTAAGTGGGAGAATGTTACTAGTCAAAGTAAAGCCACTTTTGGCTTTTTGGAAAAAGATAAAGTTTTAATAAATATGGTGGTTAGTAGGTAGGGATTAATGAAAGTGATTAGAAATAAATATGATGGTTAGTAGTTAGGGATTAATAAAGATGATTAGAAATAAATGTGATGGCTAATAGGTAAGGATTAATAAAATTAGTTAGTAAGTCTATAAATATGCAATCTCATATCCTATTATTTGTATCTAATTTTGTAAGTGTTTTTTTTTTATTATAAGAGAAGTTATATTTTCTTTTTGTTGTAGTAAAATTTCTTCTTCTATTTATTAATTTTTACTTTAATTGCAGTCTATACTTCATACCACTACTTTTTAACAATAAAGCACATGTCGATTATATATATATATATATATATATATATAGAAGATCTTCATTTTCAAACATTGAAAAAAAAAAAAACATGTATCCATTCTAAATAAGTATTAAAATTGTTATATTATTAAAACATAGAAAAATCGGAGAAAAGCAAGAAATGGATCTCCCACAAAAAAGTGAAATCTCCTATGTCTTTTGTATATTTTTCCTAATATAATAAAAATTTTCATTTACTCATAAATTTCTTCAATATATCAAAAAATTTAAATTTATAAACATTTTTAAATATCAAAATACCACATTTTTTAAAATGTGAGATTCACAATAAAATTTAATTTTTATAAAAAGGTAAAAATTAAAAAGAAAGATAAAACGTAAAAATAACAAAATTATTAATATAACAGGGTAAAAAATTTAATGATCAAAAAATGAATGATGATAAGAATAGCATTATGCTCATTTCAAATTTTATTGTGTAATTTATCAACTAATCTCTAAAATGAAAACAAGTAAATTAAAATCGCTGAATCAAAGTGTTAGTAAGAGTATATGATGCATTGTATCGGAAAAGAGGGTCTAGAAAAGGAAAAAGCAAAAAATAAAAATAAAAATAAAAAGTTGAAATGGAAAGGAGTGGAAAGTGAAAAAAGTCGCGAAAACAAAAGCGAAGTGCGCTGCCGACTCTGAAGCAATATCGAATTCCACGCAACTGATTGCGCAGTTTCACACTCTTTTTTTATTACTATTACCCGTTGCCTTACAATTTATGTAAAGCCCACGTACCTACCATGAAGCACGTAATTCCCTGCAACAATAGCACTAAAGAAAACAAGAACAGTTCCAATATACAATCTATCACTAAGTAGAAATTCTTATTCTCTCTAAAAAAAACACAAAATTAAAAATAAGACATATAAATTCTTTAAAAATAGAACTTCTTACATATTTTGAAGTCTATCTCTTTTCGTGAGTAAGAATTTTTATTTACAAATATATGAAAATTTCTCCTAAAACAAAATGAATAGACGTCAATATGATATGAAATGAAAGATTTGTTGTGCGTAGATGAATGAAATGAAATATATATAAGTGAGATCAAACACAACAATTTCAGGGTTTTGGCTTTTTAGGGTTCAAGGCTTGAACAATATGAAGTAGAATAACTTGAAAGCAAAGAGCTACACAGATTAATACACTATACATACAGGAAGATTAATACTATATACTTATATATCTCACTGTCATTAAAATGAATATTTCTTGAAATCGACCAAGGTCAAAATGAGTGTCCCATAATGGTTACCCGATATACTCTATATATTAGATATTTCAAGAGAAAGATGGGGTAAAAACGATCACTAGCTTGCTGGCTTCTGGAAAAATCGCTGCATTTTGTGGTCTACTTGTTCAGAGAATGTACATAATAAGGAAGCATATCCATGGTATGCCTGCCGTCTCTCAATGCACAGCCGACCAGCTTAACCTATATTATCATCATCGGTGCTGAGGCATGACAAGCAAAAGTGGCCCATCAAACACTGTGCCATGAGAGAGAGAGAGAGAGAGAGATGGACAAGAATGAACAGTGTCATAATAAAGATGTAAACAGGATTCTTCACCCATCATATTTCAATAAAATATACCTGAGAATGAACATGAAACAGTGTTAATCTTACAGAAGCCATTATGTTTATTTTTTTAAAAGAAATAATAAGAAGGCTAGGTTATTCAACTGCTAGAGTAGAATCAAACCAAAGACTTTTCCTCAATGCAAATAAGTCAACACTCTCAAGTAGAATACTAGTGTACTTTTTTTTTGTGAAAACACATGATATTATCTGAAAAAAAAATTGCAATTAAAGATAATTTGATTAAGAATTTTTCGTGTAGCACTATATGTTGGCTTAGTGGTAAGCTCATTTTCTTATATTAATGGAGAAATGAGCTTAATTCTCCTTGAACAAAAATTGAAAGAGAGTTTCTAGTTCTCTCCCTTTGCTTCTTTCAAAGTCTTTGTCATAATTCTAGTGAGTGCATTTAACAAAGAGACTTAGAGACTCTCTCTAAGACTAACTCAAGCAACAAGAATGGTTTAGTTAACATACGATAATTAGAAGGCAGGAAAAGGAGGGCGGGCAAATGCATTTATGGGTTGGGATCCACAACATGATGGAGGCATCATAGACATGACGACACGAGGGCAGCAATTATTTAGAGGAAGGTAGCACTTCATATCCTAATTAACTCTGTTATTTATGGCTCACATTTAAGTTTAACTTGTACGACTTCATATAGATGATACCTTGCACCAACTTGATCTGCCACATCACGATTCTGTAAACTCTATAAACTCCTTTTTTTTTTTTTCCTTTAAACTACGAGACCCATAACTTTTAAGTATTGCTCACGATATCTGTGTACAGTGTTCCTAACTGATGATAATTTAATTAGAACCATGAGATATACTTAAGGATAACATTGCAAACAAACAAGGTGCTAGAATAAAAGTTCTTTTTATTTAATCATAGTCAAGCTTGTGGAAAGCTCACCCATATCATCCTAACTCCACTTTAACATCCAATAGGGGAACTTCAATGGTGGCTGGCATGTTGTATTCTCTTGCAAGATTCACTTATTTTTATTTTTTTTTTACAAATTATTATTTATTATATATTTGGAAAAAAATAAATTTAAAGTAATTAATAATCTTATTCATTTAACCTTTTATGTTTAGATTTTAAAAATACGCTAATGAATGCAACAATCTAAATGCATATCTTATCTTATCTTCTCTCCTTATTTAAAAGTGAGACACCATCAATAATAAACTATGCATGAGATTTATAAAGGCGCTAAAAAAGAAGACTTAAAGAAAAATGAACAGCAAAAGATTGAAATCAGGACTCAACCGTATGGCTGTAGTTACGCTAACTTTGATAATACGAGATTTACAAGAAAAGCATGGGTCTTATCAACACCATATATAGGTTCAAAGTCAGCCTTTGTTTTTCCTTATCTTTTACATTAGGGAACAAAAGGTCACCCATTGTAAGGCTTAAAATCATCTAAAATAAGTCATGAATTGCTTAGAGTAAGTTTCCAATCAAACTTTACCCTAAGAAAGATGTCTTTGAAGTGGTCATGTTTTTTCCATGATGAAATGACTGACAACATCTTAAAGTGGGCGGTAGTCAAGATAAGGCAGTACTGACCAAATCTTTTATAATAGTGATACTGTAAGAGAAGTTCGTAGCCACTTGCTGACACTTATGCATTATGTATTATTAATTTTACTATCTTATTCACATCCTTTTCTCTCCTAAACAGATAAAATTTAAAATTTTAAACTCCATTTACTTAAAAAAAATCTGAGTGAGAGAATGAAAATAAAAAAATGTAAAAAGATTTATTCCGGATTATATATGCTGTTGACAATGATAAACCGTAAACGATCACAGGTAAACAAAGACCATTCAACAAACACACTGAAAGGGCAGGCCTGCACGCTGTTATTCTTCGGATACACAGTGTGAAGCATTAAGGCTGCAGATGAGGGAAATTTCTTGATATTCCGGGAGCATTGCTAGATTTTTAACAGTTTTATTTTACATATTTTACAAAAATGCTAAATCTATATTTAAAAATAGAAGTGAGTTTTACACCTCTAATAATATAATGGATCTCACAGTGATATATAATGAGAAAGGTGAGAAAATGTAAACGATAAACATAGATAATGAATATGAGTGCAATATTACTTCTTAAATTTTAGTAATCAATATTTATCAAAACTAATTGCGTACATTTCTATTAATTGCAAGAGAAACTAAATACTATTCTTTTAACATCAAAGCATGTCTCTCAAAGATGGCCAAGTTAGTTGAATTGAGTCACAATTAAATACAAGAAAAGAACCCATACAATGAAAGTCCTAACCAGTTTTTTTTTTTTTTTTTTACAAAATGGAAAGGCCTTATCCCTATAACTGCCCACAGTTTTGAGAGCTGCATGTTATTATGTTTCCATGGTAATGCATGAGATGTGACCTTTTCTTCTTTTATTTTATTTTTATTTTTTAAAAAACAGTTACTATCTGATAAAAAGCAGAATTTATTCTCAGGGTTAGCAATCACAAGAAGAGACTTTACCAAACTAAAGAATTGACAACTTCAAACAGCTAGCTACTTCCATAACACACAGGCTTAATCAGAGGAACCAATAATTATACCCAAGGTTGAGATTTCCATATATCTGGACACGTAGACATTTGAGCGACTAGAAATTCATCAATATCTTCATCACCACTAATACAAATTTCCTTCTACTGAAGGGGGATTACAATTTTATTCCCATTAATGCCACACATATTGTAAAAGTCAAGTTATACAGTTTCTTCATTAAAATCAAAATGATCATTTTTTATTCCTTTTCCAGCTGTAAATTATTTTCAAGACCCTTCTGACCTGAATCCTTGTTTTTTTTTTATTATTATTATTTATAATACCATAGTAACCCAAAGTAGTTATTTCCTCTCCACCTAAGAGATAGACGTGGAAGGATAGATTACCTCAAATGGTAAAAAAAAAGTTTGTCACTCTCCTTGTATGTTGTGGGTCGGTTCGATCAAGGAAGAAAGGAAGAAATTACTGATAAAACACTAAAGTCTATATTACTCTCATACCAAGGAAAAAGTTAAAAAAAAAAAAAAAAAATCCCACTGGCTACTGCAATAAGATGAAGGAGCCTTCTGGACTCTTCATTTTTGCAAGTTATTATGTCTCCATCATAGAGCAGAAAGATGATGACCCTTCAATTTCTTTTATAGTTAAAACTAAATTTCCGAATCCCCTTAAAGCCCATATATAAAAATGAATGGACACCCTTCTCTGATCAGAACACACACACAGAGAGATCACAGAGGTTAATTAACAATAGAATATGCAAACTTGAAAAAACGATCAAGTGATGAAGTTAGATATAATATACCATTATATATATTTCCTTCATCTGTTACGCATTCCAGGGGGCACAATATCACCAAGTAATCCTTCATCGGTAGGCCGCGGAGAATCTGCAGCTTCCGGCATTACAGTACTGCTGGATCCTCCCGCTGTTTCATCCTGCTGCACCTGTTGAGGCTGAGAAATGCCAAGGGTGTTTTGTCGGCTGGGTAATTGAATTGGATAGTAAAAATGAGACATTGAAGGAGGGGCTAACTGGGTAGCAAAGGCGGCTTCATGATCGATGATTCCCCCGCGAGGGAATCCAACAGTGTGATGGCAATGTTGGCCTTCATATGTGGTAATCACAGTAGTTGGGTCCTCGGATGAGCGTTCCACCCTTTTCTTCACCGTGCATTTGCTGTTTGTGCAACGATAGTAGCTCCTGCATCCGCATTTGATCAGGTAAATTGCCCACATACAAATAATAATATCAGTGTGCACCCACTCTAAGATGTATACTTTCTGGAAGCTTATTCTTTGATAGCCAACTAATTGTAACAGTCAAGTGATGTTGATCGCATGACTAATTCTTTTTTTATACGGACGAGCCAAAATCAGGTCCTTTATCTTCAATATAACCACTAATATAATGTAGTTCTCTTCCTATAAACTGAGCTCACCATATATTGACCATAACGTACAGTGTCAAGAGTGAAAAAACAAAAAAAAAAAAGGGCACTTGAGAAAATTTTAGAATTAGAAATATAGGCCAATTAATAATCACTTTTTTAACATCTAAGGTATGACTTGCGGGGAGTTAAATTTTTATACAATACAACTAAGTATTTAGAGAATCTAGTTCCTTAATTTTTACATATAGTTCACGAAAACGTTATTGACCAAAATGCAGAGAATATACTTTAGAGTATTTAAATAATGAGTCTATGAAAAAAAATGAAGAACAAACCTAGGATATGGGCTATTTTTTACTGCCTTCTGGCCATACTTGCGCCATCTGTAGCCATCCTCAAGATGATCAACTTCACTCTTGGTCATAAATGCAAAACGCGGCTGCCGGACTCGCTTTTGCCCCTTCTTTTTACTTTTACTCCTACAAAATATGTCACCTACAATTATCAAAATAAAATAACATACTGAAAACCAAAATAACAAGAGATGTCATAACCTAACCCAATCATACACTGCAAATGCATTTCTTCAAATGATGCAACGAAATGAATATATACGTACAACTGTTGAGTACTATATGAACATATTTATGCGAAACTGTTGGAAGTACTCTTGTTCAACATTAACGGGGCTCAAAGTGATGGGAAGATGTTGATCATGGAGAGAGCAAAAGCATGAATAATTCTTGGGATCTATATTCAAGCAGGTAAGATAATCGGGATATTAAATTTAAGCTTCATCATTGACGGAGAATACAAAGAGTGAAGAAACTCGTGTGGCTAGGCCTATCCAACATATCAATTAAAGAAAATGCAGGATACAAATTTAAATCTATTTGTATAACTCATCTCTTCACAACTGTAATACTTTCTGCATATATGGGTCATTAAATCTGACTCTATCAATATCTAACAAGTGGGATAATTTTGAACAAATTGTGTCTGGCATAATGTAAAGGTTTTTTGAAAAAGTTGTTTGCGCAAATAGGATATTCTAATCCAAATGGGCCATGGTTTACAACAAAATGACATCATTAAAAGGCCAAAATGCCCCCATAAAATCTGATTATTGAAAATGGTCAAATACTTAGATAGTTATTGGGTCAGAAGATTCACGGGCCAATAATATGTCGTACTATATATTATCACAAGTAACATAAAATATGATTTTATATTCAATAACTGTTATGACAGTTCTCTAAATAAATAAGCATTCAACATGAATTTATCAAAATATCATATTAATATAAGTCACAAATAACATAAAATATGGATCATATATACACACAAAATAAAGTAGAGACCGCTGAACAACGAACACGCTCAAGCATTCTTTAAAAAAGAAGTATATGTCCAACAACTAATTGTAGACAAATATAATATTCAAACGGTAATTATATGAGCATAAAATGCCAATGCTATAAACAACCATAATCAGACGTATAATCTCAGTTATTCAAATACAAGTGAACACGTAATTATGTCACTAATATAAACAAAAAGCAGGTGATTAGAATCTAGATGCCGTAAAGCAATGCAATAAGCCTGTATTATACATAACAAGGGAAGAAAAAAGTGGAGCCCAATTATAATACCCTATACTTTATCACAATAATGTATATACGTAAATTTATGAAAACCACAAAATTATTTATTCTCTCTAATGGAGCACGCCATTCCCGCCGCAATAACGGCGGTGAAAATCGCTAAAGTTTATCTCTGTTCTTTCTCCTAAAACGAAACCCACTTTCACAGAAGAATGCTACATAATATTCTGTTTGGCCAGATTCTGGATTGTACGGACAATGAATTGCATTTTTCCCCACGAAACACAGACTTCAAATAAATAACTTGAAACAAACAAACAAACCACAAGTTGATTCCATTTCTCTTTGATTTGATTGCTATTCTTTCAGTTATAGTATATTTACGCCTTAATTC
The DNA here is from genome assembly GCA_026873985.1 of Saraca asoca. Classification (NCBI taxonomy): domain Eukaryota; kingdom Viridiplantae; phylum Streptophyta; class Magnoliopsida; order Fabales; family Fabaceae; genus Saraca; species Saraca asoca. Next base: position 21,436 of record JANHAO010004115.1, read on the forward strand.
TGTTTTGCCCCCTCAATTTCAAACTAATTACGACTGCACCACACGCAAGCAACAACGTTTTGGCGGAAGCCACTCACGGTATCTCTGGCGGTTTACTGTCGGAGCCGGTGGACTTTTCAGGCAGATCCTCACTCGAGCTAGACGACACCGATTGATTATTAGACGTCGACGCTGCTTTATCCGCCGGTTCGGTTGAACCAGCCGAAGCAGACTGAGGCGGAATCCACAATCCTGCCCCTCCTATTCCTCCCGCCAAGTCGGACCTACCGTCAGCTCCGATCCGGTTCGGTTGCTCAGGTTCGAAATTCCATCCGAACTCACTGAGTATGCTGCTCTCTCTTCCGCCGGAGAAGAAATAGACGCCGTCGGAGTCATCGGCTCCGAGTGCCCAGCTCGAATCGCTGCTGAACTCAGTCGTGGTCGCTGCAGCAGCAGGATCGGATGAAGCTTTGTTGTCTTTGTCTTCCATACATAGAATATATAGGAGAAGACAGCAATCAAAGTAAACAGTATTGGAATTTCCCAGGGAAAAAAGAGATTTTCCGGGAAAACGCAGAGAGAGAAAGTTAGGGTTTAGGCGTTGGATGCAGCTCGTGAGAAGGAAGGGACGCGTAGTTTTTGAACTTTATGAAGCGTTTTGAAAGCTTTGTCTCGTCAATGCACAATAGTTGCATACAGTCCTAAGCAAGGAGAGAGAAATTGAGGACTGAAAGAGTGAGAGAGAGAGGGAGACATTTTTTTAGAAAAAAAAAAGGGAAATAAGAAAAAGAAGCATATAGAAAAAGGATAAGTTAAAAAAATAGGTGTCAACCTCTAATAGTGTAGGGAGAAGAAGGAGTGGTCCCACGCGCTTGAAGGAAAGAGTGAGTCTGTGAGAGACACTTTCGAGCCTGTAGGAATACTGTGTTCCTCCACGCGGCCTCATGTAAAGGATTTGTCTCCCTTTATTTTATTTTATTGACTTTTCTTATGTTAGATTTTTTAAATTTATTTATTTATTTTTTTAATTCCACCGATTTTGATTAAAAACATGTAACAGAAAAAGGAAATGCTAACCACACGTTCTACTAGTATGCTCACGTCCTGCATATTAAATATAATATATTTAATTAAAAATTTTTTATTTACTTATTATCATCTGTTCTTTTAGAGCCTAAACAACTCTAAATTATTATATATTTAATTTATTAAGTAATCTTTTATTTTTTTATGAAAATAATTTTAATGTTCTTTTTTTTTATTTTTAAGTCCATAATCTTTTATTTAATAATATATATTCATATGTGATGAGGAAAAAAGGTAAACGTCAACGTAGTTAGCTAAAGTCATTGGCATTCCGTAAGTTATTTTGGATTTCATTTTGTTTTGTTTTCTAGTGGAGTGATGTTCCAAAACTTACCTAAATATTTATATATGTCTATGTGTTTAATATATTCTTGGAAAAGGTAATTGGAGGATGTAAATTAGAACAAATGCTACTGGTGTTTTACTTTATGATATAATAATAATAATAATAATAATAATAATAATAATAATAATAACAACAACGTATGCAATGGCTTTAGGCATAACATTATACCATGCAGGCTGCTACACAAATTCGCCTGCAAACATGTCAACATTAGGAACAAAGGCATATGAAACTTTTTGAAATTATGAAACATGTTAACATGCCGAGCTTCACAGAGCTTTCCTGGCCCCTCCCTAAACTTTTAGAAATTATCAAGCTTTCTTTTATATTTTATTTAGATTAAAAAAAGTGAGTTTTGTTTTATAAAATCTACAAAAAAAATAAATAAATTATCCAATGCACTTTTCCTCCCAAACTTGTATGAAAGCAAAGCCCTAATTTACAGGATTCAAAGTCATGAATTGAGTATTGCAAGTGAACAAAAACTTTGATGACATTTTTTTTTAAGATTAGTATTGAAACTTATAGCTACTCAAATTTCAAAGAAATAACAAATAATTATATTTCGAGAAAAGAAAGAAAACTAAAAATCAATCCAATATCATATCACAAAATATACTTTATATGACTAGTGCCTAGGGCATGGGCTAAGAAATCTATACCACAAAAGATTAATGAAAGCCATTTAGAGTTCACTTTCTATTACTTAAGTTTATGTTGTAATTTGTGCAATGACATCTTACTTGATTAACAATAAGTTAGAAAGAAGAATGTCACTCTTTTGAAAAGAAAATTCGAAGAAAAAAAAAAGATAAAATATAATATTCATAAAACTGATTAATATATTTATTATCATTCTTATCCTTTTTTTTTTCAAATTAGCATAAATTAGATTCATGCAAAAAAATTTCATTTCTTGTTTAGACGTAATCAAGTGGGTGGGATCATGAATGCTTTGTTCCATGAATTAATATTAGTATCATAACTCCTCCTTTTGATCTAGAACTTTTCAATGACCAATTTGATTTTCAGTGTTTGGCCCACCATTAGAGCTATATATAACCAAAATTGATAACAAAAACAGTAAATTGGATTCTTTTAGTTGAACTCTGTGAATTCATAATGGGACAACTCCATGTGTGCTACGGCAAATTTGCTTTTGAAATATTCGGTGCAATGGACCAAAAATAATAGATGAATGACACATTACATCATAACTCATGGTAAAGATGAAGGATTTTAAATTTGATTCTCTTGCTGAAAATTAATTTTATACGTTATTAAAAAATTATTAGTAAAATTTTTTAATTATTATTATTTTTTTAATAATTTATTATCTTTTATTAATTGATAATTTAAAAAATTTTATATTGAGTATTACTCAAATTTAATTAAACTCATCAAATATTATGTATTCTTTTAAAATAATTCGAGAACTAACAGATCCTCTAATCGTTTTTTGGGGTCACCGATCAGTCCTAAATTCGAATGGATTCTAAAAGCACATTCTCTATGCTTAACTCTTTTATATATATATACATATATATATATATATATATATTAAAGATTAATTCTATCAAATGTGTTCTTATAAGATGTGAACGTATGACTATAAAAAGATGTGTTTACATAATACTATTGGCATAAACAATGGAGCAAATCTTAATTATTTGTTTTGAATAAGTGTTACTCGAACGAAGAATTTAGTAACTGCATGTTATATAAAGTATGGATTCTCTAAACTTTTGTGGGCCCTACATAAATTAAAAATAAGTATAATAATTATAAATCTTATCCATGAAATAAATAAAATAATTACAATATTTTTAATTTTTAATCAATTTAAGTTCATCAAATAGTTGAAGTTTGGTTTTGTTAGAATAAAAATTCTACATATATGGGGCCACACATGTAAATATTAAAATGTATGGCCATTATTTAATAAGCCTAA
>JANHAO010004116.1:0-24817 GCA_026873985.1 Saraca asoca
CATCTTAAGTATGCAATGCACAATGAATGCAACATAAGATGAATATACAACCTTTAATATCCAAATCCACAGAATGTATAGTCATCGATGCAATAGAGTCCAATCAAATTGGCCTAGGGCACCTATCTCAGACTAATAATATGCTGGAGGAATATAAGTAGGAGTAGTTGGAGATCGCTGTCCTTCCTGCAGGCGAGAGCTCACTGACTGGCCTTCTACTCTTTTTGTAGGAATGGTAGTGCCAGGCCTTCGAGCTTCTTACCTTTGTTTTTGCATTTCTTCTTTTGATGTAATTTTGCCTCATTGAGCAAGGTTTTCTGGCTGTATAAGCTTTTCTTTCCTTGGATGTTGTACCGGATGCTTTGTGCATCATTGTATGTAAATTTCTGATGATTAATAAAATCTCTTTTGGGCCAATCAGTCATGCTTTACCTTTCTGGTTGCTTAATCTATTATGAGTGGGAGTGGGGTCGCATGTGAGCTGTGCCTGAGAGATTTTGTTTTCAGCCATGAGAGTTACGATTTCCCATCCGCATGCTAGCTGTGGGCGATTAGTTGCATGAAAGCTGTAATGATTTTGTTTCAGCATCCTTGTGCTATAGTGGGCTGGTGGCCTATCATTAAATTTGAGTGCATCATCGACATAGGCTCTGGGGCCATCTCACCCTCGGTCTTATTTTGTTATGGTGAGGTGATAACTCATCACTGAGTAGGGTCGCATGTCCGTACCACAACAAGCTCATTAGTTAGTTTCACAGCAAACCTATTGCTCAGTGGGATAGCAAGCCTATTGCTCAGTCTCGTTGCAAGCTCGTTGCATAGCGAGGTAGCAAGCTTGTTGCTTAGCCCCGCAGTAAGCTTATTGCTCAGCAAGGCAGTAAGCTCGTTGCTCAACGAGGCAACAAGCTCATTACTCAGCCCTGCACAAGCTTGTTTCTTAACGAGGTAGCAAGCTCGTTGCTCAGTGGTTAGGGGATTTGTACTCTTGGCCATAGTTCATGAGGTGTGGCTTGTTTCTGGATGTATCGACAGGGTAGGCCTTGCGCCGTCTCACCCCCGGATGAATCCTTGTAATGGTAGAGTGAAAACTTTTTTGTCTAGACAATGCTTTCTCAGCCAGTCGGCAACTTACATGGATTCAACATATAATGGTTGATACAACTTACCGTCATTGATGACAAATGAGTGTTACAGGATTAGAATATGATTTTGATGGAGGGCTCAAACTCTTGGGTGGCAACTCATTGAGCCTATTGAGCGTGTTGTCCAGGTGGTCTTACCACATAATCCTATAGTTGACCTCTTCTGACGAGGTCTTCAATGGCGTCTTTTAGTGCCTGACATTCTGAGGTGGCGTGTCCAGCCTCATTGTGGTAAGCGCAAAATCTGCTTTGGTCTCTGGACTTGATGGGTACCCTTATTGGTCTGGGCTTTTCGAAGTCCTCATTGTGTCTTTCTATGGTAAAGATTCTATCCTATATATCTGACAAGATGCTGTAGCTTTTGAAATGGCCTTCGGGTCATTGAGGCTTCGCCTTCTTCGCGAGATGAGGAGTGGGGTCATCGTGACTCTCGCTACCCCTCTTTTTGCTCATGGTGGGACCATTGGTGCCCGCTTTATGCTTGGATTCCTCCATTCCGAAGGTTTCTTCCCATCTTATTTGTTTGGCAGCTCGCTCGTAGAATTCAGTGAGGTCTTGAGCTGGGGACTTATAGAGGCTTCAGTATAATTTTTCGTCTTTGTGAAGTCCCTACTGAGATCGCTGTTAAGATACTTTCCTCTGAGGGATTCTCTATGGAGTTGGCCTCATGCCTGAATCAGACTACATAGTCTTTGAGCAGTTCATCTTTGCACTGGAAGATCATCACGAGATGGCAAGGGGGCATAAGTTGTTTCTTCAGTGCCTGGTATTGATCGATGAATTTTCTTTGGCATTCTTCCTAACTATTGATGCTACATGCTGGAAGGTTTTTGAACCATGTTTGTGGTATACCTCCTAGTGTAGCTGAGAAGATGTGACATTTGATCAAAGGGTTGCTTGTTTGCAAGTCCATCTAGATGTTGAACACATTCAGGTGGTCGCATGGGTTGCGGTTCCTGTCATACAGTGGGATCATAGGCACTTTGAGTTTCTATGGGAGAGGCTGCATTTCAGTCTCCACAGAGAAGGGCGAGCTTTCCTTGTGACGAGGATGGTGGCTTTAAAGCTGCAAGTGTTCCTCTAATTGTTTTAACCTTTGGAGGAGTTCCTCCATGGTTGATTGTTGCTTTTCAGTTTGAGGGGCAGAGCTTTCCACTCGTTGAGAGCCCCTCAGTCGTTGACTGTCACGATCCTCACGAGTTCCTCTCTATGCCTCTTTACGGAGCTGCTGAAGTTGGGTCATGATCTCCTTGTTTTTGAGCCTCTAAGGCTTGAGCCTGTGTTAAGGCTTTGATAGTTTCGGCTAACTCTCTCAGCATGTTCTCAAGTGTCAGTTGGGGTTGGCCTGGCATCCATATCTCCTCATTTCTGGGGATAAGGGTAGAGTGATGATGAGCCCCCATGACTGGGGTGTCTATTAGTTGAATGATGGGAGTGGTTGAACTTCACGTGGTCCTTCCTCTAGCCATTGCTTCTATAGAAATAAGTACGGGAAATGCGTACAGAAAATAGTTGGCGCTCCTTCTAGCGCCAAAATGTTGACGGTGGAATTTGGTTCGAGGCCAAGTTCCTATCAACAGGAGATCAGTTCTCTTACCAAGCTATTTTCTATGTTGAGAAGAGGTGTGGTGAACGTGGATAGACAAGAGGAAGAAGAGAGAAAGACAAGGTTTAACATGGTTTGGCTAAATCCGGGCGGTACCGAACCCTACATCCATGGTGAGGATTTTATTAATGCGAAGGATTGCTTATACAGAGTATTGGCTTATAAGATGCTAGCTTTTTTTCCCTCTTCTAACAATGCAATCCTATTTATAGAGGAAGGAGGAGTTACATGCATCAATTATAAGCAACAATTGTGTTACATCAAGATATAAATGAAAACGATAGTAAAAGACTATAATCCGACTGTTGCAGGATATAGGCTGTGGGGTGGGTCCCTCTTATCACTGTGGACTTGTATCTATAAGAGTCTTCCACTCAGTGTGGTCTTATCGTGCAGAGTGTTCATCATCCCGAGCTAGGGTTTCTTACTTGGGGTCGCTATGTGAGGTCGCTGTAGCGAGCTCGGTGCTGCTGTAACGAAGTGGAGAGCTCAAGCAGGATGATTGACTGCTTCATGAGCTGATATCGGGATAACTTCATTGTGCCACTTTCTGATGGAGGGCGAAGTGAAGCTTGCTAGGCACCCTTGGCGAGCCAAGGAGCTTGGCTTCTGCCGAGTTTGAGGCTCTCCCGTTCTTTCGAGGCTGCTTTTCGCCTATAACAAGGACCAATTGGAGATATGTCTTAGATTAAAACTCGTCAAGCCATAAGCAGAGAAAGCACATAACCTCAGATCATCACTCCCATGATGAGAAGAGGAGCCGACCATCTTCCAGCTGATGGTTTAAGGCTCAAGACCATATGGTAAAGGAGCTGCTTCAAAGGGTAGAGCAATTAGAACAATGCCCTTGGGCCCAAAATCATTGAGATCGTTATGAGGAAAAGACCCCATTCACCAAGGAGATCATGATAGAGCCTCTTCCTCACAGGTTCAAAGTTCCCACTATCCCACAAAATAATAGGGATAATGACCCATACAATCACCTAATGCATTCAATATACAGATAGATCTTTAGATGATCAATCCTTTGGTTCAGTGTCATGTCTTCCCAACCACTTTGGGGGACATACCTCAAACATGGTTCAAGAGCCTTTTAGCTCGTAGCATTCATAATTGGGAAGAATGCCAAAGGAGATTCATAAACCAATATAAGGTGTTAAGGAGGCAGCTTGCACCATCCTGCCACCTCGCAATGGTCTTTTAGTGAGAGAATGAATCACTAAAAGACTACATCTCTTGGTTCAGGCACGAGGTCAATACCATAGAGAACCCTTCAGATGAGAGCATCCTGATAGTGATCTCTATGGCACTCCACGAAGATGGAAAGCTATATCCCAGTAAGAGATTTAGCTGAATTCTATGAACAAGTTGCCAAACAGATCAGGTGGGAGGAGACTTTTGCCCAGGGAAATCCGATTAGAATGATAAGACAAAAATCCAAAAAAAAAGGAGCAATGACTGGAATGGTAAGGACAGTTAGAAGGATGGCTCTAATAATTAGCCTATAAAGAAAGCCAAGAGTGAGCAACCTCAGTGTCAAGGTCACCATGATAGCTAAAATGTCCTATTGGATACTCAAGATAAGATCTTTGTAGTAGAGAGAAACAAGGAGGACTTTGGGAAGCCTTAACCCTTAAAGACTTCCAACAAGCTTAGGAACAAAACAAACAAGTTTTGTACCTATCATAATGAAGTTAGGCACAATACTTTGGAGTGCTGGGTGGTTAAGGATGCCATAGAAGACCTCATCAAGATGGGTTACTTGTGAGACTATGTGGTGCAACCTTTGGGATAGCTACCTCAACAACTCCAGCAGGATCCCGATCAAGAGTAAACATTTGCAATGAGGACCATTTTCTAATTCTGTAATGTAATTCAGAAATTAATAAAAGCATTCCAAATTTCTATACTAATATTTGAATAAATTTTCAAGCAAAGTATTATACAAGAAGCAAGCCAACCTTTGTGGCATAAGATGGCTAACTTTTATGGCACAAGATCACCACCATTCTTGGCACAAGATTGCCAACCCTTGTGGCATAAGATCACCACCCTTTTTAGCATGAGATTACTAACTTTTGTGGCACAAGATTGCCAACCTTTGTGGCACGAGATCACCACCCTTTGTGACACAAGATCGCCACCCTTCTTGGCATACGATCGCTAAACTTTGTGGCACAAGATTGCCACCCTTTGTGGCATAAGATCGCCACCATTCTTGGCACAAGATTGCTAACCCTTGTGGCACAAGATCACCACCTTTTTTGGGATGAGATCACTAACCCTTTTTGGCATGAGATTGCCAACCTTTGTGGCACGAGATCACCACCCTTTGTGGGACAAGATCGCTACCCTTCTTGGCATAAGACCTCTAACCCTTGTGGCACAAGATTGCCACCTTTTTTGGCATGAGATCGCCAACCTTTATAGCAAAAGATCACCACCTTTTGTGGCACAAGATTACCACCCTTCTTGGCATAAGATTGCCAACCTTTGTGGCATAAGATCTCCACTCTTTGTGGGACAAGATCACCACCCTTCTTGGCATAAGATTGCCAACCCTTGTGGCACAAGGTCACTAACTTTTTAGCACGAGATCACCACCTTTTGTGGCATGAGATCTCTGCCTTTTGTGGCACAAGATCACTACCCTTTTTGGCATAAGATGGCCACTCTTTTGGCACAAGATCGCCAAACCCTTGTGGCACAAGATCACCACCATTTTTGGCATAAGATCACTAACCCTTGTGGCACAAGATCACCACCATTTTTGGCACAAGATTGCTAACCCTTATGGCACAAGATCACCACATTTCTTGGCATAAGATTGCCAACCTTTGTGGCATAAGATCGCCACCATTTCTGGCACCCGTGCCTGCTTGAGCAACATGATTGCTGTAGTGTGACTTGCTGGACAATAAGATTACCACATGCTAAGCAATAAGATTGCTGTGGTGTGACCTGTTGAGCAATAAGATTGTTATGGCATGACCTGCTGAACAATAATATTACTGTGATATGACCTGCCGAGCAATAAGATTGTTGAAAATGCGACCTCCTGTGCAACTAGATTGCCAATTGAAATGTGACTTACTTAGGCAACTAGATTGCTAGCTAAAGCTCACTCATGCAACCTATTACTCAGCACAACATTCATACGACCTATCGAGCATTTAACTTATCAAAAATTGCATTCATATTGGTAAATGTACATATAAACATTCAAGAGATGAAACTTAGAGTTACAAAATTCTAAATGATAGCATGGTAGATTGAGCTTTTACCAGCAAACTACAACTCTCAATCTGTAAAACACATTGAGAGCTGGGGGGCTAATGTTGTGGATAATTTTTGATACCGTATAAATGGGTTGACAAATGCCCAATGGACAAGACCGGCTGATAAAGGCCTAACTCAACTAGGATCGAGGCCGTTGGACCAAGACATTAGGTCACTAAATGCAAGCTCAGGTCACTAGTCAACATAAGACAAAGCAGCAACCTTAGGCTATTGAGAGCAAGGCTCAGCTCGCAGATCAAAGCATGCAATCCAAAGAAATCTATCCAGTTTCCTATTTTAATGGCAATCATATATAATCATTAATCCTTATCCAATAAGATTCTTTTCAAGTATTTGAATTACATTCAAATTGTAACTCCTCAACCATTATATAAGAGGATGAAATCATTGTACATGACACATTCAATCATCATACACAAAAACACTCAGCAAAGAATAATAAAATTATTGTGGACGTAAGGTTCACTGGACTTTGGTCGAACTATATTAAAAAACTCCTGGTGTCTCCTTATTTTTCCTCTTCCTCTCTTGCTCTCTCTTTTCACATACAATTTGCAATTTGGGATTTCAATATTTGGGTTGACCGGATTTTACCACCAACATCAACGAAATTTAAAATGAATTAAATTTTAATTTTTTTATGATTGGAAAGGTTGGGTAAATGAAAACTCCTCATATATATCCTTATACTATCATACAAAATCACATTCTATAATTTATTTATTTAATAAGACTGGAGTTTTGAAGCTGAATAATTGGACGCAAATTCTTTCTCTATTTTATAGAGATTTTGAAATAAATAATTATCTTAATAATTTTATCAAATTCAATTATGTGTAATTGCTATAATGTATACATTCATCAATATTAGAGAGAACTTCCACAAAGCTATATGCTAATCCAAAACCATCGTTTATACTTACATTATTGACAAAATTAAGGTAGAGAAAACTCTTCTCTAATTAAAATATGTTAATGCATGTCGAGGTTTAATCTGCTATCATCAGCATTGTTTTGACCTTTTTCATCAAAATATGACCACTTTTACACTTAACTTTAACATGACATTAAGAAATTTTAGAAACTTTGATTGATAATTAAACATATCTCACAATAACACACTAGTACATTTTACATTACTAAGGAATTTTCAACAATTTATTGTTTGTATAATTTTACACTTAATTTAATTTAAATTGCTGTCATGTGTTTTGAAGCATAAGATTAGTTGGACTCATTATATACTAAGAATATAGTTATAAAAATAAGAAAAAAATGCAAAAAAAAAATCAATTTTGGACTGATTAGATTTTGCTTCAACACATTTGAAAATTTGGAATCGAAGTCTTTAATTATGCAAAACCTTGGAATTAACACTTGATGAATACAGGGAAAATGACCCAACAAGATGGATGAAGCCCATTGTCCAAAACCCAATTTAGTTCAGGCCTGAGGGCTTTGAATAAGTAGAAGACCCTTTTATCCCTCCATACATCTACAAATAAAAAGGTAAGAGTTCAATTTACATATATTGTACTCTCTCATTTGAATTCTCTCTAACTTTAGCATCAGAGGGGCTTTGGTGGTCTCTTCCATTCAAGCCTTTGTATAGGTACTACTTCCAGCTACCTGAGGATCTTTAGAAACTAATTTACTTCACAAGTAAAGTTCTTCACAAGGTGGATTACAGTACCAAAAGACTAAAAAATTGGTGTATGCCTTGCTCATAGCCTCGAGGAACTTAAAGTAGTATTTCCAAAGTTATTAGGTGATCATTCATGAGGGTCCATGTAAACCTTGAATAGTCATTTACAATCACAAGAATATAGAGGTTTCCTCCATAACTTCTGATTCTAAATGGACCAATCATGTCCATGTAAAGCAAATCAAGAGGTTTTGTAGTTGAAACGATGTTTTTTGACTTAAATGAAGACTTTACTTGCTTCATTTTCTAGCATGCATCATATCCTTAGTGTAATTCAATTTTGGTAATCCCAGCACTAAGTCCTTTTTAGAAATCTTTCCAATGATACCCATGCTAGTGTGTCCAAGTCTTTTATGCCAAATCCATGAGTTATCATTAATGCTAAACAAACAAGTGGAATCTGAGTTTGATTCTAAATCTAAATCTATCATATAGATATTGTTAATCCTACTACCTACTAGCTTAACCTAATTGTCATTATTGTTTATGACTAAGCATTTATTTGAATTAAAGATTACTTGGTTTCCTTTGTCACAAAACTGACTAATACTAAGTAGTTTATGCTTAAGGCCTTTTTACAAACAAGGTTTCCCTTATCACAAAATTGACTAATATGCTTAAGGCCTTTTTACAAACAAAACATCATCAATAAAACAATTTGGCAGTTTGCCAACCTTATCAATTCCTTTATCTTTACCATTATCACCAAAAGTTACTTTACCCCCTGTTATTTATGTGAGAGAGATAAACTTATCCCTATTTCCTATCATATGGCGTGAGCAGCCACTATCCAAGAACCATAGATTGCTCTTGTGTCTCCCACAGACTTGCAAATGAACAATTACACTTGCATTTATAGTACTCAGAAAGTCTTGGGTCCAAATGTGTTAGCAGACATAACAAAGTTTTTAATAGAGGTAAGTGTGTTTGGTATCCAAACCAGTTTCTCATGGGGTTTCAGCTTATATATACTCTTTCTATAAGGACAATGCTTAATATGTCCCTTTTGATTGTAGTAAAAGCATGTAATATGATTGAATTTTCTATTACACTTATTAGTTTTAGAATTTTTCCTTAATCTTTTCTTGGTTTGTTGTCTAAATCCTAGACCAAAATTTTCTTGAAAGCTAGTTTGATTTTCCAATATATCATTTAGTTTCATTTTGCTATTTGTGAAACCATGTAAAGCCTTGGTCAATGTGTTTATCTTGGATTTGTAAATTTCACATTGATCACAAGCTTTATTTTCACCCAAAACTTTTTTAGCTAGATCATACAACTCATTTTTCTTGTTTTCAATCTGCTAAATTTTTTCAAGTAAGGCTTCTTTTTCTACTCTAGCATGTTTTAAATCTTTCTTAGCCTTTTTTAAAACATTATATAACTCTTCATACAAATCATTAGTTTGATCATCATCACCAGAGTTAGATTCATAATCACTAGAATAGTCATCAATGGAATTACGCTTATCTCTAGAGTAAAAGAAGGATTGATTTCTAAATACCTTATTTTCATCATCAATTCTAGCCATGAGGTAGAGAAGTGCCTCATCCTCAATTTCTTCTTCTTCATCTCTAGATTTAGCTTGTTCATCATCCCAAATTGCTAGATACCTCTCTTGAAAGTCAGTTTTCTTTTCTCTCTCATTTTCAAGCTATTTCTTCAGAAATATTAGACAATCTAGTTTAAAATGTCCTAGCTTTTTGCATTCAAATCATGTAGAAGTGTATGAGGAATTCTTTTGTTCATTTTTGCTTTGATTCCTCTTTTGTGGAGTAGGTTTCCTCTTTTCCTTATTCCTCTTTTCTCTTAGGAGTTTCTGCAATTTTTGCTTAGGAGTGCCATTTGGTTTTTCTCATCAACTTCTTCATCAATATCAAACTCATCATCATCAGTTTCAAATGATTTAGCAGCCTTGAATGCTTGATTTTCCTTCCTTTTGTTGTCACAATTTTTCTTATATCTTTTTAGCTCTAATTCATGCCCTTCTAAGTTTCCATAGGGCTCTTGAATTGTTAGCATCCCCATCTTCATTGATTCCTTTATGGTTGTCACCTTTGGCTACCATTCTTTAGTGAGACATCTTAGGATTTTATGGACTAAGTCTGCATTATCAAAGGTTCTTCCAAGCAACAGCAAATGGTTAGTGATGGTAGTGAATATTTGAATGAGATCTTTAATTCATTCACCCTCTTCCATCTTAAACATTCAATATTCAAACACTAATACATGCACTTTAGATGCCTTAACATATGTAGTGCCTACATGTGCTACTTCTAAAGTGTCCCAAATATGTTTAGTAGTAGTGCAATTTCAAATCTTTTAGTATTCATTAGGGGACAGTGAGTTAGAAATAATTCATTTAACTTTAGAGGCAAGAAGGTGCTTCTTTCTTTCCTTTTCTATCTATAAAAACTTAGGCTTAGGTTTTACAATACCATTTATCAGTGTTAGGTCAAGGAAATTATGGCCTTACTTTTAGGCGCACTCCATCGAAGTCCCAACCTGATATCCATTGAGACATACCCTCTAAAAGGTGGATGCTTCAAGCCGCTTGCTTAAATAGGCAATCGAGCTCACCCAGTTCAACATCTATTATAAATCAAGGCCGGCAATTAAGGGGCAGGCCCTAGCTGACTTCGTTGCTGAGTTCACTGGGCCTGAGGTAGAAGAAGTGAAAACCTCTGAAGAACTATGGTGGGAACTTTACACGGATAGATCCTCATAGGGCAGGAGCCAAAATCTTGTTAATCAATCCAGAGAAACATAAAATCCCCTGTGCCTTGAGGCTCGAATTCTAAGCTACCAACAATGAGGCAGAATATGAGGCACTCCTAGTAGGACTTCACCTCACAAAAGAGGTTCGAGCTTAGAACCTGAGAATCTTCAGTGATTCTCAACTAATCGTTTGCCACATAAAGGGAGAATATCAAGCAAAGGGACTAAAGATGGCTATTTATCTATGAAAGGCCTAAGAATTGCTCCGTGGATTCCCAAGGTTAGAGATCAGCCAAGTCCCTCAAGCTCAGAACACATACGCTGATGCCTTGGCCTGACTAGCTACAGCAAAAGATACAGAATTTGTTGGTGCCATACCCGTATAAGTCCTTCCACTACCCAGCATTGAGCAGAAGGCAACTACAATGTCAATTTTCATGGCACACAGCTCATGGATGAACCCCATTCTGAACTACCTACCACATGGCAAGCTCTTGGAGGATAAGTTAGACGCACACTGCGTGCGGTTCCGAGCCGCTAGATATTGCATCATATATGATGTACTTTACTGGAAGGGCCTCTTAGCCCTACTTCTTCGATGCATTGACGACCCCGACTGTGATCTTGTTTTGAAAGAGATACATGTTGGACACTGTGGAAACCACACCGGGGGGTTATCATTGGCTCAGAAGGTTCTCCAACAAGGTTTCTTTTGGCCAACTATGAAACAAGATGCAATTGACCAGGTGCGATAAGTACCAGAGGTTTGCTATGGTCCCCCGAGCTCCCCCAGCCTGCCTTCAACAAATGACCAGCCCATGGCCATTCACAATATAGGGGATTGATTTGATAGGACCCCTCCCTATGGGTCATGGAAACTACAAATATGCTGTGATAGCAGTGGATTATTTCACCAAATGGGCAGAAGTAAAGGAATTAGCCCAGATTTCTTCTTCTCAGATTGAAAGGTTCATTTGGAACAATATTGTCTGCTTATTCGGTGTCCCCCAGCAAATAGTGTCTGATAATGGGACCTAGTTCACGAGTGAGCAGTTTGTCCAATTTTACGACAATCTTGGAATCCTAAAAAGCTTTTCATCTGTGGACCATCCACAGACCAATGGGCAAGTAGAGGTAGTAAATAAGATCATCAAACAGATCTTGAAGAAGAAGCTAAAAGCAAGGAAAGGGGCATGGGTAGACAAACTGTCAAAAGTCCTATAGGCTTACCGCACCACAGCTCACAGCACCACGGGAGAGACCCCTTTCTCGATGGTTTATGGAATTGAGGTGATGCTGCCAGTGGAATTTGAAGTAACCTCGCATCGAAGAACTACTTTGAATACCGAGGAAAACGACCAATTACTTGTTGCCAATCTTGACCTCATTGAAGAAAAAAGGGATGAAGCATGCCTAAGAATCACAACCTACCGACAAAAGGGTGCATGATATTTTAATCAAAAAGTGCGCACTTGAAGCTTTAAACCAGGTGACCTCATCCTACATCTCGTCCAGCCCGGAGGTCGTGACCCCAGAAAAGGAACGTTGGGCCTGAATTGGGAAGGTCCGTACGTTATAAAGGAAAGACTAAAGGCCAGAGGGTATCGCTTAACGAACGTCAAAGGGGCAGAGTTTCCCCGAGCTCGGAATGTAGAGCATCTCCAACCATATTATCAGTAAACCAAATTTGATTCTCTCAAACTGTAACTACCTATTGAAGTTTTGAATTAAATTACATTCTTGTTAAGTTCTTTCCAGAGATGTTTTCGTTATTTATATTCAAAGGATAATATCTGTATCTTGAGAGGACGGATCATCTAGTGGCAACATGCATATATGTAAAAAAAAAAAAGAGAGGAGGAAGAAAGAAAGAAAAAAGAAGAAGAAGAATATCCTTTGTAGAATAAAAGTCATAACGAAATGTCTCGATTACAAATTAGAGAAACACGAAACAACAAGAATATGAGAATTATTAAAGTGCTATGATAAAGGAGACCCTGTGTCAATAGGTTCCTAAGCACTTGGGGGGCTCGGGAGTGTCGCGGGCAGATTCCCTGTCACCTGTCTTTCAGGCCTCTCCACGGTTGACTCCTTCGCAGGCAAAGAAATTTCAGCTTGCATTGCATTCTCACTGGGAGAACCATCTATGACCTTAACACCTAGAGAAGGAGCCGTCTTAGCACCCTTAATAAAACCCTGGATGATGTTCATGATCTCCCCACCAAAGAAAGAGAAATCAAGGTCTGGGTGATTTAACCACAGAATATACATGAAGCTGTCAGTGGTATAAGCGACTACGGCCTCCCAAGCCTGCTCAATCATAGCAGAAGCCTCCTCTCTCAATTTGGCGGCCTCTGCTTTGGCATGCAAGGCCCTCTCTTCTGCATGATTGGAAGCCTTCTCAACCTATTTGATCGCCTCTTTAGCTCGTTCTGCTCTCTCCATGGTACCATTGGTCCTCTCCTGGGTAGCTATGACCCAATTTTGGAAACTCTCGACCCCTCGAGTTAGAGAGAGTATGTCTTCCCTGCTCTTTTGAAGCTCATCGTGGGCTCCGTGTAGCTTTGAAGCGAACTTAGCTACCTCGCGTGCAAAAGATTCCTCAGCCCTCTTTACTGATTGGCTCCTTGAAGCTGGGTTTTGGCATCCTCCAGCTTCCTTTTCAGTTTTGTCACCTTCTTGGTAGTCGTGGCAAGGTCGGCCTCGAGTTGATGCCTCTCCCCCTTCCAACTTAAACACTTGTTCCTCTGCTTGATGGCCTCTAAGGATCCCTGGAGAAAGCAACAAGTTAGAACACAAACAAAGATCAGGAAGAACAAGAAAAAAACAACATTAACCAATAAGCAGTGGCTGGCCAAGACCTCCATTAGGACGCTGCCCCGAATCCCGTCATCTTCCAAAGATGCTACATTGGCTCCCAGAATCTGGCCCACATTGTCTTAGATAACATTGTAAAGGGCCAGGGATTTGGCTCCTAATGCTTCAGCTAGATGTTTCGGGGCATCCTCGAACTGTGCCGTCTAATCAGTGGCGAACTCCTTTCCCTTATTGACCCTCTACCTCTTTGAAGAAGGTTCAGTAGGAGTCTCGCCTCTATGCCATGGAGACCTTATTGTCTCCCCTTCGATTACTCCTTGTTGTGAAACAGGACCTGGAAGGAGCAAGGTCTTCTCCACTATCGACAAACTGAAAGGGAGAATGGGCTGAGTCGATGTAGGAGTAGCCATAAAAGAAGGAAGCAGACCAGCCTAAATAGGCTTCAGAGTGGCCATAAAAGGGGTAGGATGGTCAACATGAGCAGAAGTAGAAGGAGCATCCTGTTTGGGCCTCGAAGGAGGATCGATGAGATTAACATGACCCATGACTACCTGTTCACCGAAGTCTGCTAGGGAACTTCTTTTAACTCATGAACCCCGATGTTGTGCAAACTATCGATGAGCTTGGTCCCAAGCACAGGAGAAAGATTGTAAGCCTGCAAGAGCTCCTCGTTAAACCTCGCAGTGTTGGGGGAATTAGTGAAAATTTAGAGTTGATCCAGAATCTTGAACTCTATTGCACTTAGCTCCGGTCTTTCTTTTCGAACTTCATCTACAAGAAGCGTAACAAAAGCTTTAGGTTCGAATCAAAGTAAAAACATTAAAAGGATGGTTTCCACTCCAGCTCGTTCACCTAGATTCCACGCATATGAAAGATGATGAAGATGACACAGTGATGGGCAGGACACATAAAACCAACGAGTTTTGTATGAACCCGCATTGGACTTCCCTCGAGCATCCCCCTGAGGCAATGATTTTTTATACTTTGAAGGGCGAGGTGAAATTTAATGATAGCTCTCTTTCTTTTTGATACCTTTGATATTATATAGAAAGCAGAGAACCCTCGAATTAGGAGGACAGAGACCATTTTGGAGATGAATCAATGCAAGAGAGGTCAAAGAAGAATACGCGTTCGGGGTTGTTTGCACTGGTGCAAGTCCTAATTCATTCAAGAAATTGAGTATATACGAAGGAATTGGAAAATGCAAGCCTGTAGTAAAGTGATGGATGCTAATAGCTACAAACCTCTCGGGGGGATACGCAACATGATCAGTGGGAGATGGGACCATTACATGACAGCCTCTAGGGAGGAAGTATGCCTCCACGATGGCCCTCATTTCCTTAGACTTGACATTAGAAGGGAAGTGTTTGAAAGGAAAAATGGCATCGAATCCCTCCAGCCTGACGTGAGCCACAAAGCCACTAGTGATCTCGCCACTATGGGAGACCGCATCCCTAGTGGCATAAGGCGTTCCCTTGCCCCCCTTAGATTCAGTATCCTCGCTGACTATTAGGTGGCGGTGGTGTTTATGGTGCTGAGACATCTACAAGAGGAAGATAAATAATTAGGCCACTATTCAACCTAAAGAGGAAATAGCTACTACCCCAGACCACCCAAATCCACGGAGCATAAACAAGGGCTCCAGACGCTAAGTCGGAAGCACCTAAAAGCTTAGGAATTCCGTCGCCACCTAAGGCCCTAAAAATTAACCAACAGACTCCGATAACAAAACAAAAATGGAAAATGTTGTAATGAAAATAGAAACTCACCTTATTGGCGGCTTGAAAAATAGAGGAACATAGAAGGCCGGCAATCAAGGCCCTGACTTGACGGAACCTGAAAACAAGGAAGAGACTGGAAAAGGAGAGGTGGATGATCTCTGGAACAGAAGGGAAGTAGAAGGGTGTACATTTTCAGTGAATAATGAAAAAGGGGGGGGGACTTTCCTGACTTTATTTTGAAAAATCCAACTATCAGATTCAAAAACCCCTCAGATGACCCATGATCTAACGGACCAGTGGGTATCGGCATGAAAAGCCAAGCCATGTGCACTGGGCATGGTAATCATTGTGCCAGATGCAAAATCGAAGACACGTATGAAAGGAAATGCTTCAAACCCCCCACCAAGGGTAGATGGAAAAAGAAAAATAGCACATCCAGTCCTTGAATGATCCACTGCTCATAGTCATAGCACGACCTCAACTCAGCCCACTCCAAACCCAACTTGTGTGAACTCTAGCTCAGGCACACCTGATGCTAAACACACTAAGCCTCCAGAGCTATTAATAATACCACTTGGGCACCCCTGGTGCTGAATGCACTAAGCCTCTAGAGTGAGCTCAGGCACACCTAGTGCTAAACACATTAAGCCTCTAGAGCTACTAATAATACCACTCGGGCACACCTGGTGCTAAATGCACTAAACTTCCAAAGTGAGCTCGGGCACACCTAGTGTTAAATGCACTAAGCCTCTAGAGCTACTAATAATATTGCTCAGGCACACCTAATGCTAAATACACTAAGCCTCCAAAGTGAGCTCGAGCATACCTGGTGCTAAACGCACTAAGCCTACAAAACGAGCTCAGGCACACATGGTGCTAAACGCACTAAGCCTCCAGAACGAGCTCAAGCACACCTAGTGCAAGATGCACTAAGCCTCCAGGACTCGTCTCATCCTTAGATCAGGTGCGTTCAATCGTCTTAATAGAATGACCAATTTCTGACATGACTTCATTACGCTCGATCACACTGAAAGGGTCTCCGCCATGCCACGTCAAGGGCATGCAGAATAATCCATGAATCATTGAAATTAAAGCACGATTTATATGACCAATTAGATTATCATCACCATTTTCCTAAAATACTCATAAGGCCTGCAGTCTATCACTGGGCAGGTTATGTCACGAATAGAAGTCACCTCTTCGAAAAGTAGATCGATAACTCTCAGCTCGTAAAGTGAATTAGGAGTTGAGGGGCTAATGTTATGGATATTACTTGGACTAGGCAAAAGAGAGTCAATCGAAGCCTAAAGAGTTAGGGGCAAAGTAAAAAAAGGCATAACCTAATTCAAGTAAGATCACTAGGAAACTGCATGACAGATTGCACGACATGAGTTTGTGAACTTCAAGCAATGAAGGCGGCAGCGAGCTCACCTCTACATCAATGAAAACGGCTAATGTCTGACAAATACAGCTTAAGTACTCTACCAACATGCAAAATAGCCCTCGAAGTCCAACAATGATTTGCCCAACATTTATAGCTTAGTGTCTAGCATTTAATGAGTAGTACGGATGTAATCACAGTCTTACATTGATGAATTACAAATTGTAACCCTCCCCACATGTATAAAAATGGGACATGAAACTACAAGTAGAGAGATAGAGAAAAGAAATGCAGACACTCTGCTAATAGATCTGTCATATGTTTGTATGTTAAGAACATAAAAAGAGAGAAAATATAATTATCGTGGACGTAGGGGTCATCTGGACTTTGGCCGAACCATGATAAAATCTCTGTTTGATCTCTTTTCCTTTTCCTTTGAATCTTCTCTTCATCTATCACTTTCTATGCAATCACATAGCAGTTTGGTTCTTAGAACCTTCAGTTGACCAATTATCAAAATCGACTGTCAATAAGTATAAACCAGGGAAAACCCATGGCAAGGATCAATCATCTTTATGGATGGATCCCATTATTTTATATCTACAAGGAAAGCCAACTAATAACAATCCACTGGAAGTAGAGAAAATAAGAAAACATGTAGCTTGCTTTTATTTAGAAAATGTTCAACTTTACGAAAGGGGTTTTTCTCTACCTATCTTGTGATGCCTGCATCCTGATGAAGGAAATTATGTCTTGTCAGAATTACATGAGGGGATAAGTGGAATTCACGCTACTAGAATAGCTTTTGCTTAAAAAGCCTTACGATTGAGTTATTTCTGGTCATAATGAAGCAAAAGGCTCAAATTGTGGCCAAAAGTTATGCCCAATGATTTTGTGTTTATTCCTTTGTTGAGCAAGGAATGATCTCAACTCCATGGCCATTTGTATAGCCATCAATAGTTTTGAGGCCCTCCCAACCACCCTAAGGCAATTAAAATACCTTATTTTAGTGATAGATTACTTTACCAAATGGATAGAAGCTAGACTACTAACTACCATCATTGCTTATAGTGATGGTCGTAGTAAAAATTAAATTACGGAAAATAAATGGATCTTGCCCTTTTTCCATTGGGGAATTTGTATACACCTTGTTTAATTTTAACTCTTTTTATTGAGATATGCAATAGATTGAAAAGTAATAAAAGTAGTAACAAGAACAACATGATATAAGTGTAGAAAAAGAAGTTGAAGACACAAAATTTTAAAGTGGTTCAACTTGAATTGAAACCATAATTCAAGTCTACTTCACTTGATCTTTCTCAGCCAAAAGACTTCTTCAGTTAAAAACTAAACTATTAGGATTTACTAGGCTCCTGAAATGCTAGTTTACATTAAACACACAAGAAGTTACATAGGCTTCTTACTAACCTAAAAGAATTGAAATAGGCTCTTCTAAACCTCTTCAGATTTCTAAATCCTAGAAATGTCAAATAAAAAGAAATAGAATAGAAAGGGATTAAAGAATACAATACTAGTGTTTGAGATTAAAATCTCAAACAAACTAAGGTGAAGTCAATTGAGTTTTAGTCCAAAACTCTTGAATAAATCTTAGAAGTTTGATGAGGTAGAGAGAAAACGTGTTTTAGCTCTTTCTCAAATGATTTAGCACTTGAATATGTGAATGTTCTATGAAGAAAACTATTTAAGATCATTTAAATAGAGAAGGCAGTTAGGCTTGAATAACTGTTGTAACCGTCTGTAATAGAATAACTAATTTTTAGTTATTGCATTGATTGTAGCATCAATTATGAGTGGTTACAATTAATTAATCAGTGTGGTAATCGAAGTTTGATATGTTGTTCATAGCTTTTGCATCAATTATTACATCGAAGCGGCCATTTTTCCTAACCTTCGGTAAAACAATCTATGTTTCATAAATCAATTGTGACTTCAATTTCAATATGAATTTTTCAAAAGTTCTTCAATGCATTGATGTGCAAATCGATTCATAAAGTGAAAAATAGTTTTATAGTTTTCTTTAAAAAGGTTTAAAGATTACCTCATTGTTTAGTTAAAATATTTGGATCAAATATCATTTGAACTTATTTACAAAAGATCTATTGAAATAAAAATAAATCCTAAAATTA
Organism: Saraca asoca; assembly: GCA_026873985.1. Taxonomy (NCBI): domain Eukaryota; kingdom Viridiplantae; phylum Streptophyta; class Magnoliopsida; order Fabales; family Fabaceae; genus Saraca; species Saraca asoca. The sequence goes on from JANHAO010004116.1 coordinate 18,538, forward strand.
ATGTTGGATCTCTTGAATCATTTTTCTTCAAACTTGCAAAATCAAAAACACTAGAACATAATGCTTAGATAAAATTATTTTTCAACATTAAAATAAAGGAAAATATATAGCTAGAGTAATCTAGGCTAACACATAGTATACAAAGAGCTTGTATGGAAAAATATTGTTTACAGGTTAGCGTGCCCAAGGCATTGATCAACAACAATTGAACATGGTTTACTACTAAAATCTTTCAAAAGTTTATCAAGATCTTCCAATAGATAAAAAATTTACTTTTATGGAACACCCCCAAACAAATGCGTAGGTTAAGTTAGCAAATAGAATTATATTGGATATATTAAAGAAAAGATTAGAAGGATCTAAGTGACTATTGGTTGTTGAATAGTTAAGTGTTTATGGTCGTACAAAATAACTTAGCAAGCTTCGATAAAGGAAACTCCTTTTCATCCACCAGTGGTTTTGGGTCCTTACTCCTTAGGGCAATTAAAATAGCTTATTTTAATGATAAATTACTTTACCAAATGAATAGAAGCCAAACCACTAACTGCCATTATTGCTTATAGTATACAAAAGTTTATATGGAAAAATATTGTTTGTAGGTTGGTGTGCCCAAGGAATTGATCAACAACAATAAAGCATATTTACTGATAAAATCTTTCAAAAGTTTTATCAATATCTTCGAATAGATATAAGGTTTACTTTTATGGAATACCCCCAAATAAATAGGCAGGTCGAGCTAGCAAATAGAATTATGTTAGAAGGATTAAAGAAAAGATTGGAGGGTTCCAAATGACTATGGGTTGTTGAATTATTAGGTGTTTAAACTCTTTTTCATCTCACTTATGGTCATAAGGCATTGATCCTAATTGAAATTAGACAACCTTCTAAGCAATGAGAAGTGTTTGAAAGTGAAAAGAATGATATACTTCTGAGGGAAAGTTTAGATCTCTTAGAGGCTGATAGGGATTTGACCCATATCTGGTCAATAGCCTACATAGTAAGAGTTACTAGATATCATAATTCCAAAGACAAAGTTCAAGAATTCTAGGAAGCTTCTTTAGTTCTCAAAAAAGCTGATGGTCTATGAAAGGAAACTTCTGATGGGAAGTTGCTTGTGAAATAGGGAGGGCCTTACAGGGTAGCAAGAAACCTAGGAAATGGTGCCTTTTATCTAGAGGTGATCAAGGGATAACAATTATCCAAGTCTTGGAATGCTACTCATCTATGTGACTATCACTTTTGGTTGGCTGAATGATCCATCGAAGAAGATGATCAGTTTTAGGGGTAATTATCATCATGTTTTAGTTCTAAAAATTCAAAGTATATGACTTTTTCCTTAACATGCTTGATCTTTTAATCGAAATCTTTCTTCACCTTAAGTGGATGAATAAAATGGGCATTTGTTTTTCTTAAATGATCACTCAAAAGCAACAAGCATAATTTGCACAAAACTTGGCACAAGCTGTTATCAAGTATAATTTATTCTCAAAGTGATTAAGCATAATTTGCTCAAAAGTTGGCACATGCTAGCAAGCATAATTTGTTTTCAAAGTGATTGAGCATAATTTATTCAAAAGTTGGCAAGGCTACTATCAAGCATGATTTGCTCAAAACTTGGCACAGGTTGCCATCAAACATAATTTGCTCACAAAGTAGATTGAGCATAATGTGCATAGACAAAGCTCAAAAGTTAGTACAAGATACCAATAGAGACAAGACAAAGCTCAAATTTTTTGACAAAAAAAACTAACCAATCAAAATGACTAAAAGACTCTCTATTTGGATCATGAAAGCACAATGGGGTATTAAAAAAATGAAATCGTAAATGATATCATGATATAATTTTGCTTATTTTTACTTATACAAATAGAAATGTTATTCTTCAGACCAAGAAGTATATGACATCTCTAGCTTTTTCTCTAAATTGATATCCTTTTTCTCAATATTAAGTGTAGAAAAATCAAACTTTGGACTTAAAACATGAACATGATCTTGTGCTAGGCTATATCCTTCTAAAGTCTAATGATTGCAACTATGTTGGCTTCTTCCAACTTCTCAAATATTGACTTCAGTAAGGTTGTTTGCTTATCTATCTTTCTAGTCTGATCATTTATCTTTTTCCCTGCTTTAGAATATTTAGATTTTAAAACTTTAAGATCTAATTTTACATTGATTGCCTCTTATTGAGCTTTCTCTACAACTAGTTTGCATGACTTGGATTCTTGCTCCAAACTTTTTAATTGAGAATTCATAATCTCCATGTTAGTTTGCATGGTTTTTATTATGCTTCCCTTTATAGTAACCTTTTTATCAACTTTATTAAGGGCTATTTTTAACCGTTCATCAGGATTTTTGTCTTCAACTTCTTTATAAAAGCTACTTAGTTAATGAATCTTCTCCTCTAAAGCAAGCAAGTAGGCACCCTAATTAAGATGATTATCGATTAAAAGATCCACAAACTTGACTGGGTTAGACCTTTCTATCTCATGGCTAAGCATCTCCTTATCGTCATCCAAAAAGATTTGATTTTTCACTATTTACATATAATTGATACCCTTGTAGAAAAATGAACCCATATGAGCAACTCTCAATGCCTAAAAGACTGTAGCCAGTAGGGATTTTGAGATGATTTGTTAGAGGCATTTTATAGGTTTCATGAAATTTCCTAGCAATGTCAAGGTTGGATGCAAACCTCAAATCCTTAAAATAAACTTCATCGATAATTCCAAAGGAAAGGTAATTTAGTCAATTTCTTTTTAGAGAACCCAACATCCTGATCAGAAGGAAAGCAATCTAGGGATCCTTTATAATTACCTTCCTAATTACAATTTTGAGTATTGCCAATGGCATGATCAGTGATGGCAGATGACTGGAAGATTTACAATCCTTCTTTGAGTAGTTATACTTTGGTTGTTGAAAGCTTGACATATTCTCGAGATGAATGTTTATGAGAATAAGGAAATTTTAATTAGCAAAACACCAAAGCAAACACAATAAGCAATAAAGGAAAAACGTGATAGAACATGAACTCAGAGTGGTCTTTAGATCCAAAGGACTCATTTGTTGATGTTTTTCTCAGAGTGGTCTTCAGATCCAAGGGACTTATTTGCTAATGTTTTTGGATTACAAATTGATAATCAAGTTAAAGTCTTGTTAAAAAGCCTTGCTAGGAGGACATGTTGGGAGAAGCCAAATCATTGGAAAAAGGAACCTCCTATGGTCATCTTTCCAAAAAGAAGATCCCTCTCTTGCCTCAACTCTAAAAAAGGAGTTCTTCCAATGATCTATGTTGGTGAACAATTTCTTAAATACTACTCTTCATGGTCTTTATGTAAAATATATCCAAGAACCTTGATTCTTAAAGGAATAAGTGAAGAAATAGAAAAAGAGTTTACTTGTTAGTGCAAAATCAACATCTTTGATCTCTCAATAGACAGCTTTGAAGGCTTCTAATAGAGCCTAAAAGTAATATGTTAGCTAAGAAGGGCAAACACTTATTTCCCTAAGGACAAATTGCTGAAATTGACTTAAAGGTGGTTGCAACCCTAACTAAACACAACAACTATAGAAAATAAAATAATGATCAAGTTCAAAGCTACATTTGGTATCTTCTTTATGGGCAACCCTGAAGATGCTCTAGAACTTTGATTGTGAATGACTTTGGAATTTTGATTATGACAACATCTAATCAAGGGAGGATAGTCATAAGAAGTGGACCTCAAACCACTCATGCTTGAGCATCCCCTAGAAAAGAAAACTACCAAACAAAAATGTAATTAAGAAAATTGATGAATTTTATAGAAACAACAAAGAAGAATTAGTTGACACTAGTCACAGAAATCTTCAGAAAAAAACCATTAATAAAAATAAGCAACAAGAAACACTCAAAGAAGAAAAGAGGCAATAACAAGATAAAGCAACAAAAGTTGGAAACAAAGAAATCATTTCTAAGAAGCTGTACACATATTCAAGAAACTATAAAGAGCATGAAAATGTCAAGAATGTCTTGAAAGATGGTAAATCCTAAAATAAGAGGAGCAACTAAAACAATCCAATAGGTAGAAATTGTTTCACTAGGATCAGAAGTTGATCTTTCTAAATGCCTTTAGGCCAAAGGCATTACACATTTTTTTTGTTCATCATTTTCTAACTGGTGAAATCATTTTGTGATGAATATAGGGCCAATGGTCCAACAAGATGGACAAAGCCCAATGTCTAAAGCCTAATTCAATAATTCAGCTAAAGGCTTTAGATAAGTAAAAGACCCTTCCACATCTATAAATAGAAAGGCATGAGTTTAATTTACATGATTGAATACTTCACTCTCTCAATTAAATTTTCTCTAACTTTAGCATCAAAGAGACTTTGGTGGTCTCCATCGCTTAAGCTTTTGTGTAGGTGAATTTTGACCACTACATTCAGTTACTGAAGATTGAAATGTTCATCAATTATTGTCATCTATGATTTGATAACCTACACAAAATCCATATTCTACTTCTAAACTATAATAATTCTATTCTAGATTCTTTAAATTGCAAATTGTGATGAATTTTGCTTTTTATTTTTACTCCCAATTGAGTATCATCTTCTCTTCATTTAACATCATTTTCATATTGTTGGTGATTGAGTGTAATTTACTATCATTATTGTTGACTTTTGCATCTTGCTTCAAAGATATTCTATACATTCACTTTGATCATCTTTCTTACTTAATGCTACTTAACATAATCTCAATTCTGATATATTCTGATTATTGTTCACACATATTTACTATGTTGCTTAATTTTGAGCTCCTTCTTTGTTGACAAGGCCCTTTCATTGATCTAGATTTTTACAATAATTAAATATTATTCATTGAAGCATCATTATATCCACTTTGAGTTGTTCATTTTGAATTCAATTTCATATATCATGATCTTCATTTTGAGTTCATAATAGTTTGGTTCTTTTGCTAATAATCCTATTACTATTCTTTAGCGATAATAAATCTTTTAGAAGTTCTCATGATTGCATAACTCTTATGATTCATTAGAACATGATTTAAAATTTTTGATTTCTTACAAACAAGTAAGAACAAAATGTAGCAAGACGGTGAATGGAATTTCCACCAAGATGGGGAGTTGGTGACAATAGTAGAACCTTTACGAACCAACACTTTATTTATCATCATCATCATTGTAGACATAAGCATCATCACCATCACCATCATGTTCATAATGTTGAAATACTATGCAACAAAAATTGCCAATTATGCATAGAACTCAAATAGATGCAATGAGCACTATATAGACAACAAAACAATCGTTACCTTCATGAACAACAAGGCCACCACTATGATGAAGAACGATACCATTACTACCAAGACGACTAGTCATGAATATTATTATGGTGAATATGATTAACTCCCATTCTAATGGAAGGAAGAGTAGAGAAGTGAATCGGTCCAATGGCCGCAATGATCATGACTATCATGAATATGATAACAAGGAGAATTTGCATCCCTTCCCTCTATATATTCCAATACTTTAAAATTTGAAGACCCCAGCCAATTTGGAGCCCTATGATGGGACAATTGACTCTTAAGAGCATATTGAAGCATTTACATTGTGATGTTACTATTAGGAGCATAGACATGATATTGTGCAAAGCATTTTCCACCATATTGAAAAGGCATGTCTTCCTTAGTTTATGAGCCTAAGGCCAAACTCAATGAGATAATTTCAGGATTTGGCTGACTAATTTTTAGCTCAATTGGTGACCTTTTGGGTGCACAGGAAGACCAATGCATCACCTATGGCAATGAAACAAGGCAAAAATAAACAATTAAAGGAGTACACTTGTAGATTCAACCAAGCAACTTTGGAAATAAAAGACCTACAAGAAGTAGTAGTTTTACATTCAATTCTAATAGAATTGTAATCGAGAGATTTCTGCATGTCTTTGGCAAAAAGGCTAGTAGATAGCCTCATCGAACTTTTGGCAAGATCGATTAAATTCATAAATGCTAAGCAAAAATGCAAGCTGAGTGAGTAGGATGAGACTAGTATTATAATAGTCAAAATGATCGAAAAGATCAACTCTTTCTGGAGCAGCGATTGGCTGAATATACACCCTTGAATGTTTCATTAAAAATGATTATGGATAATGTTAGTGGTTGAATTAACGAAGCTGCACCTCAAAAGAGCTAGTAGCCACCATGTAACATCCTAATTAATTAGGTGTAAGTATCTAATAAAGATAATTAGGACTTGTAACCCCTATAGAATTAAGGAAACACTCT
>JANHAO010004117.1:0-24837 GCA_026873985.1 Saraca asoca
AACATTGTCATTCCTTCTCCCTCTTCCTCTTGACCATCCTCTACAGCACTTTAAGAGTGGCATTGATTCCTGAACTCTACATCCTGTTGGCCAGAGTTTGGTTCCCATATACGAACCATATTTCGACGTCAACATAATCCAAGGAGCAATATGACTTTAGGATGATGGAATGTATTGAAAGATCTATAGTTTGACAGTACTAATAAAATAACTACAAAAGTGTATGCTCTACATATCTGAGAATTAAAAGTTCACTTTCTAGTTTATTTGAGACTATAATTATTATATTTGACTACAAAACACATATTATGAAACAAAGGTCTTAGGAAATATACTTTAGCAAGCATTAATTAAAAAAAATTAATGTATTTGAAATCCAAATAACTAGGAAACAAGAAAAACAAAGGAATCCCTCCTAGGACCTTCCACTCAAAACTAACTTGAACAAGTTCTAATACTGCATACAAATGTAACTCAAGGTTGGAGACCAATAGGCTATACCAAATCATCCCTAGGAGCTACTAGTTAGACCAACATTTCTCATTAACCCAAAAAACAAGCATACAATTCTTTTTATCATGTAATAACTAGTTTGAGATCTAGGTCCTTTTAAAGTAATTTACAATCTCATTGGAGTTAAAGGGCAACTGACTACTATCATTGTTTCCTATTCAAGAGCAAAGGAGAAAGAACATTGGCCCAACATTAAAGGTTAATAACAAAGTTGAAGTTACGATGATGGATTGAGAAAATAAGGACTACTCATAATATAAATGTGAGATCTCATAGAAGTTTACAAAAGAAGCTTGATCAAGCAAAGTCCTCAAATATAGCTCACATTGGTCGATGAAGGTGTGGACCCATATGGAATCCAATCAGATGCCTCTACATCTCGACATGTTAAAATATTATAGAGATTAGCTTCTAAATGGCATAGTTTCTATAAATGAGGGGATAAAGTAGAATTAAGTAATGGATATATGCATTAACTAAAGGTTTAACAATTGTAAAGATTTATGACATGTCATGGATTGGGCTTTGACATATCCTTGTTCATGCTTTGCATTCTCGGGCACACTAACATCCACTTAGTACGCCTATTCTATTTTGGCAATTGAAGACCCATGCACCTACACTCCAGACCATGGTCTAAAACCAACTTTGTCATGCCCCAAATTTATGGAGAGCAACTAGTGTAGGAAAACATCTGGTGGCGTCTTTCCACCAGCCTCACACCACATGACTCAAATAAGATTTGTGTAGATAACAACTTCCAACAAACTTTTCATAAGAATTCAAAGAAGATATTTACTCAAGTAAACATTTTCATTTATAAACTACTCAAAAACTTTACAAAAATATGATAAAGTCTCCTCTATTTTCTAGATGTCTACCAAGGTCATAAACCCACTTTACAAACTTGTACTTATTAGCAGTCATAACTCAACAACCAAAATCCAACAACCACACATATGCATAACTGTACACAACTTATAACAATCCAAGACACATGCAATTCATCCTGTTCCAACTGCCAAAACTTTGTTCCAAAATTGATGTCTTCAATCTCTGGCTAGGTTGTCCTGAAACCTAACACATTTTTTTAAAGAAAAAGAATAGTGAGTTTTGAAAAACTCAATGAATGAATTATTTGCTCCCACACATAACTTTTAAACATCATTAAAGAGCACTTTCACTTTTCTCATATATTTAAATATGCTTGTTTGCTTGGAAATTTTCCAATGTTTATAAACTATGATATACTTCCAAAGGAGAAAAAATAATAATAACAGGACAAAGTGAAGTTAACAATAGTCAAGGTAAATGTTCGAAATATAGAAGTAGTTGACATAAACGTTTCAAACATAAGGACATAAAAAAAACTAGCTTTTTATACTAAATCATAACAATGTAGAAAACTAAATCAAGCATAATACTTAGGGAAAGTTAACATAAAAGTTTAAATCATAAGAAAAAAGCTAAATCTTTAGAATTTAACTAACTTTAAACTATATGGGAAAATGAATGTTTTTCCTCAACCACTTATTCACAAATCATTTTTATTTCAAACTTATAATTAGGATCCAAGGCAATTTCTTTAAGCAACCTATCAATTCAATTCATAATTTCAATAATCATCTCCAATCACACCTTATCTCTTCACCATATTAACTTTTCCCTTGCCCTTCCATCATGTTAAATGGCCATATTCAATATGATTCCAAGTGCACTTGGGGTTTCTATAGAAAACTTCCTAAGGATCCCAACTTCTTTTCAAAATTCACAATTTATCAATATGATTTCAAATTTTTTTTTTCAAGAAAACGTAAAAGAGAAATTTCACTCTTGTAATTTATATACAATTTGCTACAATACTACAAAAATCTCATTCAAGATAAACATCTAGAAGGACCAAAACTCAAATGAAGAGGTTAACAACATACCTCATTACCAAAATAACCAATCACAAATCACACACATAGATATATTTATAAATTCTTGTACATACGCAAGTTTGCTACAACATAAAAATTTACTATCACAAATAAGAATTTAATGAATGTTCCAAATTGATTTATAAAAATAAAGTAGCATGGATATCAAGTTCCAACTAGCAATCAAAACATTCTACTATATGTCATATACATCTAAGGAGGGAAGTGAATCATACACTCACCTTGAATTGGAAAAAGGGACCAATTTTGACTTATAAAACAACTAGAGTGGCAGTCATGACCTCATGAACCTTCCCACTCTAAAATTTTTCCTCACCCTTTACAATGAAGACAAAAAAATAAACTAGAATAAATTCTAAATTCTCGTATCCAACCACCTAGCACAACCATACCATAACTACTTGAAAATTACAGGTGAAGAACTAATAACTCATCTTGACTTAGCATAAGACCACATACCAGCTTAATGGGCATGATTTCCTGGACAAAATTTAACCAAAAATCACTTCCAAACTTCTATTATAGAGTTGTACCAAGATAATCAAATTTTACATAAGGAAAAAAGAAAATAGAATCAGGGAGTATAAAGCACTTAGGGTTTTCTTACATTGCTTACAAACACTTTGATTGAACTAAAGAGATGTGGAATTGGGTAGCTATGTAGCAAAATTGGATCCAACTACTATGATCTTGTAGACCAGTTAGTGTTGGTCTTCATCGCCCTCAATCAACTATTGCAAGGGTTAACAAACCAGTCAGGCGTGCAACAACTCTGCACAATGGAGGATAATTGAGCAGAGACCAGTTACTAGAGCCACTAGGAATGCACTGACAATGAAGTGTGATGCCTATGAGAGTCATACAATTGCATACGGAGGAGAGGCAGATCAGGCATAAGGTAGAACTTTCCCTCTTGTCATAAGTCAGCTTTGTGAATCGGCTCGACAAGCAAATATGCTCAATTTTTTACTAAACTTGGGATAAAAATCATGCAAGAAGAGGAGGGCTTGTGGTGTGAATTTGGGAGCAAATGTACTTGTAGATTATTTTTCCAAATTTTTTTTGTTTTAGGGGTATTTGTATCTTTTTAGCATTGATCATTTGTCCAATACGAGTAGAAAAGTATATAATTGCGACTTTGCTTTTTTATCTTCGTGTCCATATGAGTTAGTGCATTAGAACTCTTAGGAGTTAGGAAAAAAATTCCTTATGTCAACTAGGAAATAGTATGTCTACTCTTGCCATTAGGCCTTTTGCTTAGAATGCTCTTTAAGAGCACCATGACTCGAACTAGGGATCAGAGTGTGGAGCTTAGAGAAACTCTCCCTATACACTCAAAACTAGTAATGGGGCATATATTAATAAAATGGAGTTATCCCTCTCCTTATTTTTAAAAAATTCCATTCTCAATATGCACTAGAAGCTTCTTGTGTAGCATGTTCTTTGATATTCGATATGCACTAATGTTTCAACTAAACACTCATGTTTATTTGTGGACATATTGTGCATGGGATTTTGCTTGTATAGGCGACAAAATCCTCAATGCCTTGATTATCTATCCAAGTATGGCTCGAATTTATTAGAAGGCTACCATGTTGGTTAAGAGTTAGTATCATACATCGCACGATTTTGGCTAGAAAGCTACTAGCCTGTAACATCTCTCTCAATTGCTCAAGCCTCCAGTTCAAACAGGGAGATGGGATTTAGGCTTTCAAAGTTTTTGTTATTAAACTTCTTTTTTGTTTTTCTATACATATATACACACACACACTCACATAAGTATAATAAGGGAATAACTACATAATCAACTTGGGGTTTCTAGAAGAAAGGGTGAGTGGGTCTAGGGGCATTTGGTGGGTAAAAGGAATTTTAAGAGAAGGAAAAGGCATCTCGTTCTCTCTTTCTCTCTCTTTTTTAATAAGATATACAACTTGAATTTTTGTGGTAAGATGGTTTAAAACATTACTAAATAGTGAAAATAAATGACATATCAAAATAGTTAAATAGGGTTGGTTAATTTGCTTAACATTTTAGTCTATAATAGTTATTTAAAATAATTTAATAAATCCAAACATTCAGAAACAACTACTATGAAACTATAAATTTTGAAATAATTTTCTGGCTAAAGCCTAATTATAATGAAATTGGAACACCTTCAAGAACTAAAAGTAAAAATTTGGATAAGAGACACATCTTAAAAGTAAGGCTTAAATTTGATCAAAATTATTTACTAAAATTTCTTATGTAAAAATCAAATTTATATACATTATACATGAAATTCTAAATATTCAAAGACAATGTGATTTTATAAAAAAAAATTATGAAAAACTTTAATAATAGTTGTTCAATAAGAATTTTAATGATCTTTAAATTATAAAAATTGTCATAGTAATTTCATATAATATTTCATCTATATAATTTTATTTTTTTGTATATATAATTTCATCCCCTAAATAATACGATGAAGAAATAATATTTTATAAATAGAATATTATTTAGAAATTATTATAATTATTTTTATAATTTAGTAACAAGTTCATTGCCTCACAATTTTTAACAATTTTTTTAATTAGGCAACCCTGTTGATCATTCTTCCACCTAGTAGTACAAACTTAAAAAACTCGAGTGAAAGAAAGAGAGACAAAATTATGGCTATGCATACAAATATTTTGTTTAAATAATGATAGCTAGCTGCCTATTCACAAAGGATTACGCTAGTATACATTCTCAAGAAAATTAGCATTCATATTTATATTCTTATAAATTTTTTAAATTTTGTAATATTTTTATAATTTTTATTAAAAGTCATAATTTTTATATACGAATAAAGAAATTAAAATTTTTTTAATATAAATTTGAATGATAGGATTGTAACTTTGTATATACTTGTGACATTCAAAATCCGTACACACATATAATTTTTATGAAAAAATTATAATTTTTTTATAAAATATTACAATTTTAATAACTTTCATATTAAAGTTTCATAAAATCCGATAAAATTTTCAAATACATGCCAAAGTATAACTCTAATTGTCCAATTAAGTGCTTACAATAAAATAAAATGGCAAGAAATGACATAAATAAATGATTTGAATAATATTTTATTTAAATGCTCGGAAAACTGGAACAATGAAGTTAGAAAAACACTCCCAGATCTCAAGGCATTTGCTGGTTTAGTTTATTTAAAAGGAGCCACCCAATTTGAACACACTCCTTTCCATGTAGTCTTCAAAATATATGGACTTGACCAACGGACCATGCAATGATTGGCTTATCTTCATTTAATTAAATGAGATGCCTTGCAACTTGAGCGCTCCATTCGATGAGGCTGTCTTCAAATTTCATATAAAGTATCCTTCACCAACGGATCAGGCCTGGAATCCAAGGCTTATGATGGATGATAAACTAATAAAGATTCCAAATTACCTTTCATCTGTATGAAGAAATTATATTATCAATTCTTTATTTACATGGTTTATTTTCTTGTAATTGTGGTTCTCTTCGTAAGACCAAATATTTCCATATTTCTCTTTCACATGGATTTATAGTGCTGAAAAATGGCTGACACAGTACTTGGTGTTATATAATTTACAATTTCAAAAGTTGTGTTAATTCATCTAATGATCAGACTTTAAAAGAAGTTCATGTATATGTATTAATGATTAAAGGACGGGTATATGTTTATTGATTCTAATGAATAAAAGGATAAATGTGTATTTTATATTCAATGAACAGAGGGATGAATGTATCTATTTATGTTTAATGAAAGGATTTTTGAATGCACCTATTTACTAAGGAGGCTCCTCTATTAAGTATAAGTAGACCTTCATATGATTTTGTGAAGTATAGTTAAGAATAGTGTTGATGTCAGATTTTGGTAATAGTCCAAACTCCGGCCAATGGGGGGATTCTTTGGGATCTCTAACCTTTGTCCGGTTCAAGCATGGCAAAACAACAAAATAAGCAGAGATGAAGGGAAGAGCTGAGAAAAGAGACACAGGATTTAACGTGGTTCGGCCAAATCCGGATATCACCGGACCCTACATCCATGATAGCGTGTTATTAAGACAGTATTTTTACAGTGTTATAATATTTGATCTCTGTTTTGGCAGAGTTTCAGCATGGAAAGAATGACCTCTCTTACAGAGGGGCTTCTTCCTCATATTTATAGAGGAAAAGAGATTACAATGGTAATTACATATGCAGTAAACAAGTTACATCAGCATTTAATGTACAAAACAATGTATACAGACCGAATCTCCTCTTTCGGCTACTGTAGGTTATCTTCTGCAAATGGCCCCCACTTGTTCGTTGGGGCAAGACATGACTTAGTCTTTTGTCTGGCGAGCCTTTGGGTCACTGGCGATGCCTCGTTAATCAGGTCGTTTGCCCGACCCTGGGGATAGGGGGTCGAGGTTGTTCTTTCACGCACGAGCTTCCCCTAGCAAGGTTGCTTCATGGTGCAACATGACGACAAAGCGATTTTGAGCATGCTTCGAGCTAGTCTTTTGGTCATTCTCAGGCCCCTCGTGAGCTCCTTCAAACTGAACCAATTTTCACATATAACATAACCCCCCAACTCTCAGCTTGCTCAGTGGGCTGGGAGTTGAAACTCTTCGATTCTAGTTCAGTCAAAGTCTTTTACCAAGACTATTGATTCATCTGTTCCAAGCCATATTTCTGGCAACACGTGTCCAGTAGTTATTATTGAGTCAACTTAGCCTTTTCTGAGGCCATAAGTGGTGACAGTTGGGAGAATGAATTTGGAAACTTCGGTAGAGCTGGCCCTAGCTTTATATAAGGGAGAGACAATCCCTTCTGATTCTACACTTGAGCAAACCATGGAGTTTCCTGATAAACCTCCACCATTTCCAGCATTCTGGCCTTCCTCAGAGGCATGTATGGTCTACTGCATAGAGAGCTCAGAAGACCTATCTTCCCTGGTAACATGGAAGGATCTCATATGGGTCCCAGACTGTGTCCTTTCGCCTCCGTCGTGAAGCAATTGTTCGGTAGGCCAAGCTCCCGGTGCTTCCTAGTTAGCTTCTTTCATGAATCAGAGGAGGAGCTAGATGCCAAAGAAATAAGGAGCAGTAATGCTCGTTCCCTCTCCATTGGTGAGGGTTATTGAAGAGGAGTCCGCCATTCAAAGAAGCTCTGGTGAAAGGGTCTCTGGAGGCTTGGAGCAACTCGGGGGCTCTAGTCGGCAAGGGTTTGGTCTTCCTTGGCCAATTTCTATTCTTAATCATAGGTTTTCCCTTTGGTATTTCGTTTAGGTCTGTATTCAGAGTTGTCTATTGAACATCTGCCTCGTTGAGGTCTTTTAATGAATAAAATTTCTTTTATGCAATCTCTATTTGTTGCTATCATTTTCTTTTGCAAATACTTTGGTTTGAACCATCTGTGCAACCTGCACGTAGTCAGAAGGTAGCATGAGTTTTAAACTGGAGCAATATTGTGCTCAGGCTGATCCTATGGCCAAATAAATAAACATATTAGTGCAAAAATCATTAAATAATAAAATAAGTTTGCATAAGAGCTACAAAATTAACAAGTGAGCGATCTCGTTCTCGGGCCGGTCTCATGGCCAAATAGATAAGCCTGCATGAGAGCTGTGACTTAATTAAGTTCGCATGAGAGCTACGAAATAGAATGATCCCATTGCCTTGGGCAAATAATCATTCAATCAAATCATTCTGTTAATTCTTTTACGCTTTAGCGATCATGAAGTCACATTAGCATTAAGAGTTTAAGAGTGCCTTTGCGCCTCAGCAGGCACGCGGCTACGCTGGTGTAACGAGTTTATTTTGAGTGTCTCCACGCCTCAGTGAGCATGCAGCCATGCTAGTTAAGCGAGTTTATTTTGAGCGTCTCCATGCCTCAGCAAGTCCGCAGCCACACTGGTTAAGCGAGTTTATTTTGAGCATCTCCATGCCTCAGCGAGCTATGTTGGTTAAGCAAGTTTATTTTGAGTGTCTCCACACCTCAGCGAGCACATAGCCACACTAGGTAAGCGAGTTTATTTTGAGTGTCTCCACGCCTCAATGAGCCTGTAGCTCAACTGATTAAGTGAGTTTATTTTGAGCATCTCCACGCCTCAGCAAGCACGTAACCATGCTGGTTAATCGAGTTTATTTTGAGCATCTCCATGCCTCAGTGAGCCTGTAGCTCAACTGGTTAAGTATTCATCAATTCTTCTTTGGAAGGAGTTTCGGGGGGCCTCAACTGGACCAAAGATGGTGGTTGGCGTTAAGTTTCTTGTAAGAATCAATGGAAGTTGACTGCATGCAAGCTACGGGAGTCACTGTTCCTCATAAAAGTGGAGAGACAGAAATAACAACATCGAGCCAAATAACAAATAACTTTCGATGGAGCAAAGAAAGGGCATTTTATTCATTCTGAATTTTCAAAGTATATAGTCAATGTATGATTTGAATTGAGCCCCTAGGTTCTCGGTCGGTATTTGGCTGGACAGGCTGGGGCTACTGTCCCGTGGGTTGTACCACATACTTCTTTAGATGGCCTTTTCTGATCAGGTCTTTAATTACGTCTCTGAGGGCTAAACAATTTTAGGTCTCGTGTCCGGCCTCATTGTGATAGGCATAGAGCTCATCCCTATTCCTTTGCCTAAATGGAGTTTTCAAGGGTCTAGGCCTTCCAAAATCTTCTTTATCCCTTTTTGCCTAGAAAATTCTATCTTGGGAATTCGATAGGATGCTATAGGTGCTATAGCAATTTGAGAATGGAGGTCGCTCCTCCTTGCCCTTCTTAACGGGCCAATTGTCAGGATCATTGCTCCCATTTCCACGATAATCCTTCCTCTTGTTCTGAGGAAAGCTATTCGACTCGGCCTTTTGGGGGCTGAAGGTTTCATCCCATCTAATCTGCTTCGCTGCCTACTTGTAAAACTCGCCTAGGTTGGCAACCAAGGACTTATACAAACTCCTGAAGAGTTTACCATCTCAACGTAGCCCCGCTGAAATAGCAGTGAGGATGGCCTCATCCGAGGGATTTTTCACATTATTAACCTCGCACTTGAAGCGAGCAATATAGTCTTTCAATGTTTCATGCTTACCCTAGAAAATTGTAGCGAGATGGCATGAGGGTGTGAGCTGCTTCTTCAATGTCTGATACTAGTCTAGGAACTTCTCCTGACACTCCTCCTAACTGTCGATGCTACAAGCTGGGAGGCTCCTAAACCACATTCGAGGGGCTTCACCCAAAGTAGCGGGGAAGACACGTCATCTGACCAAAGGATTACAGGTTTGGAGGTCCAATTGGATGTTGAACAGGTCTAAGTGGTTATGCGAGCCACTATCTCTACCATACAGTGGAATGGTTGGAGCCTTGAGCTTGCACGGGAAGGGTTCCTCCATGATTTCCCTAGAGAAGGGAATGTTCTCTCCAAAGCAATTTTGGTTGTTTCCAGCTTGTGTGTGCCACTCCAAATGCTTGACACTTTAAAGGAGGTCTTCCACCAAAATATCCAAGCCCCCCGGTCCTTGGCTAGAGACTTGGTGGCTCGATTTGCCTTTCTGGCCATGTAGGTGGTGATTTAGAGTCTTTTTCTTGATCAATTTCCCTAGAGTGTTCAACTTCAAGTACGGCGATTTCAACCCACCCTTGTACATTCTAAAATCATGCTTGCACTAATATTGTGACCGTTCTAGTCAGCTCTCACATCATGTTTTCAAGTTTCTCTTGGCACTGAAGCCAGGCTTGTACTCCGTCGGTGCCGTTAGTAGTGAGGATTGGTTACGCTGAGCTGACTAGAGGGACACTGATAGTTGTGCCAATAACAAGGGTAGTAGATGAGTCTATCATTGAGACATGACCATCTAGAGGATAGGGCTGCACATTTCAGGCTCTAGTGGCTCTTCCCTTAGTCATCGCAGCAAGAAACAAACCAGAACTGGCAAGATCCCCATAGACGACACCAAAATGTTGACGTCGGATTTTGGTAATGGTCTAAATTCTGGCCAACAGGGGGATTCTTCAGGAACTCTAACCTTCGTCTAGTTCAAGCAAGCCAAAAAAACAAAATAAGTAGAGATGAAGGGAAGAGCAGAGAAAAAAGACACAGGATTTAACACGGTTCGGCTAAATCTGGATATCACCAGACCCTACATCCATGATAGCATGTTATTAAGATAGTATTTTTACAGTGTTACAATGTTTGATCTCTATTTTGCCAGAGTTTCAGCATGGAAAGAATGGCCTCTCCTGCAGAGGGGCTCCTTCCTCATATTTATAGAGGAAAGGAGGTTACAATGGTAATTATATATGCAGTAAACAAGTTACATCAACATTTAATATACAAGACAATGTATATAGATCGAATTTCCTCTTTCGGCTGTCGCAGGTTGTCTTTTGCAAATGGCCCCCACTTGTCTATTGGGGTAAGACATGACTTAGTCTTCTATCTAGTGAGCTTTCGGGTCACTGGCGATGCCTCGTTAATCAGGTCATTTGCCTAACCCTGAGGATAGGGAGGTCAAGGTCGTTCCTTCGTGCATGAGCTTCCCCTAGTGAGGTTGCTTCATGGTGCGACATGATGATAGAGTGATTTTGAGCATGCTTCGAGCTGGTCCTTTAGTCGTTCTCGGGCCCCTCACAAGCTCCTTTGAACCAAACCAATTTTCACATATAACAAATAGATCTTATAAGCTTAAAACATTTCCAAGTTATAAGAGTGTTAGGAAATTTTTTGATATTACTAATCAAGAAATTCACATCATCAACCTTTTAGAACCTTCATGTGGGGATGTCTATAAAGATAGCGACTCAATCATGCCTTGAAGCATCTTATCATGTACTAATCTTGACCATCTATAACATTGTATTATAACAATTTTAGACAAATATTCACCAAGATGACTCAAGATCAAAGTGCTTCTCTCAAGGTTACGAATAAAGAGTTTATCATGTTAGATTGATTTGATGGCACCAATTTTAATCGGTGGAAAGACAAAAATGACGTTTCTCCCTTAGACCTTACTTATGTACTTGATCCAAATACTACATCAATTCCAGATGCTATTAAGGATGCCACAAATGAAGAGAAGGCAAGAATTGCTCAATTGAAGAAGCTTGAAGAAGATGTGTTTACATGCCAAGGCCACATTCTCAACACCTTGTCGATAGGCTCTATGATCTATACACTTCAATACAATCACCAATGGAGATCTTTAGAGGAAAAATACAACAATGAGCAACAAAGTATCGATAAATTTATTATGTTGAAATATTTTGAGTTTAATATGCTTAATAATGTACCTATCATGGATCAAGTTCATGACCTACAAATCTTAGTTAGTAGACTTCGTGGTCTACAGGTGATAGTTCTTGAATCATTACAAGTTAGAGTAATTATTTGAAAATCAATTGGAATGATTATAGGAAGAAACTTCTACACCTTGGTGAAGATTTCACTATTGAAAAATTACTAAGGCATCTACGTATAGAAGAGGAAAATTGAAAATGTGATGCAGTGTATTTTTCTCACAATTCTAAGGTGAAACATATTGATGAAAGAAATGTTGCCAAAGATAAAAAAAAAAAGTCATGTCCTCAGTGGACGTAAAGAAAGACAAAAAGAGATAGAGTGTTATTATTGCCATAAAATAAGGCATTATATTAAATATTATTGACTTTTAAAGAAAGATAATCACTCTAAAGAAGTATCAAATGCAAAAGCCAACTTAGTGGAAGAAAAGGACTTAGTTGCTATGGTCATTAAGGGAGTTTATTGCATATATGTTGGTATAATTATTGAACTCAACATGAAAAACTCAAGGAAAGTCATCTGAATGGTGGCTAGATTCTGGTACAACTATTCATGTTTTTAATAATCATCATTAGTTTAAAACATATGATGAAGTGAATAATCAAAAGGTGTTAATAAGGAATAATATCTCTATGAAAGTACATGGCCAAGGAGCAATTGAATTGAATTTCACATTTGGAAAGAAGTTAACCTTAGTGAATGTACTTCATGTTCCAAAAGCAAGGAAGAATTTAGTCTCTTCTTGTCTTTTATGCAAAAGAGGATTTAAAGTTGTACTGGAATCTAATAAAGTAATCTTATTTAACAATGACTTGTATGTAAGAAAAGGATATTATAGCGAAAGCATGTTTAAGTGCAATCTTAATAATGAAGTAAATGTGTCTGTGTATATTGTTGATTTTTATGATTTGTGGCATAGTAGATTAGCATATTTAAGTTATAAGTCAATTGAATGCATGCATAAAAATAATTATATTGATCTTAGTAATAAGGATTTTGAAAAGAAATGTGAAATTTGTATACAATCCAATATCAATAAGAAACCTTTTCCAAAAGTTGAAAAGTGCACTCAAGTTCTAGAACTTATACATGGTAATATATGTGAATTAAATGGTAATATCACTATAGGAGGTAAAAGGTGCTTCATAACTCTTGTCAACAATTGTTCTAGACATACCTATGTCTACTTGTTAAGGAACAAAGATGAAATGTTTGAAATGTTTAAGAAATATAAATTAGTAGTAGAAAATTTTCATGGTAAGAAAATAAAATTGTTTCATATTAATAGAGGTGGAGAATATTTCTTAACCAAATTCGATTCTTTTTGTGAAACATATGATATTGTGCATCAACCTTTTACTCCTTATACTTTGCAACAAAATGGTTTAGTGGAGAGAATACATTGTACCTTAGTGGATATGGTTAATTCTATGTTGCTAAAAGCTAAGTTACCACACAATTTTTTTGGGTGAAATATTATTGATAGCTTGTTACATTCACAATAGGATACCATCAAAAACAAGAAAGATTTCTCTATATGAACTAGGGAAAGAAAGGAACTTTTACCTAAATTATTTTAAGGTGTGGGGGTGTTTAGCCTTTTATTGAGCTTCCTATCAAAGGAGAACTAAATTAGGGCTAAGAGCCATAAAAGACATCTTCATGGGATATGCCCAAAATTCTAAGGCATATAGGATATTAAATTTAGTGTGTAATATAATTGTTGAAACTAGAGATGTGGAATTTATTGAAAACAAATGCTATGATGAATAAAACTGTATAGCCATAAGGATGACTTTACACTAGGGCAAGAGCACTATATTAAGAAGTTATTGGAGAAATTTAAACATCTTCCCATATGAACTTAATTTTAAATTAGAGGAAAACATAGGAAGACCTATAGCACAATTAGAATATGTGAGTGCTATTGGAAACTTGATGTATGCTATGTATTGTACCAGACTAGATATAGCTTTTGTTATGTGCAAACTATCAAGATTTACAAGTAAACCTAGTACAGATCATTGAAAGCTATAAAAAGAGTTTTTGGTTATCTTAAGAAAACCATAAATTTGGGTTACATTATAATGGTTATCTTGTTGTACTAGAAAGTTACTTTGATGCTAGTTAGGTTACAAATCTTAGTGACAATATCCACTTCAAGATTGATTTTTACCATAAATGGTGGAGATAGAAGCTGAGCTCAAAGAAACAAATATGTATCTCACATTCTACAATGCAAGCTAAGTTTATAGCTTTATCAATTATAGGTAAAGAAGTGAAATGGATAAGGAATTTGTTATTAGATATAGAGCTATGGCCACAACCAATGACATTCATTTCTATCTTCTGTAATTATGAGTCAGCCATGTCTCAAGCATATAATAAGGTTTATAATGGAAAGTCTAGACACATAAGCTTGAGACATGAGTTTATGAGGCAATTATTAGGTTATGGTACAATTACCATCATACACGTAAAGTCTAACAATAATTTAGTAGACCTACTAACAAAAGGATTGTCATGGGAAAAGATTAAAGACTTCATTGCTAAGATAGAAATAAAACCTATAGTCGTTAAATGACGGGAACCTAACCTTATTCTAGTAGAACATTGATTTCAAGGTTTAATGGCAGAAAAATAAGTTATTTAATGACTGGAGCACTAAGAAATAGGATTTAGTGCTATAGAAGGATGAGCTAAGAAGCTTTTAATGGATCGATAATTTTATTATCTAAGGTTTCCACCTATATGATTATAGGGGTGGTGTCACTCTAGTCAAGAGTTTTAGAGGTTTTACTCTAGTAAATATTTATGAAAACTAGGATGAGCACATGACCATAAAAGTACTAAAGAAATTGAATCTTTTAAGCTTGATTAGGGTTTGATTATATGTGTAACAATAATAGTATAGGTTTAATTGATTAGACACCTATTATTTCATTTGAACATTAGATGGTTTAATCCTAGTGACACCTTTTCTTATGCATAAATTGTACAACTTATGAAAGTTTGTAAATTAGTAGGAGAATGTTATATGATTTACAACTTTAAAAGTTGTGTTGGTTCATCCAATGAACAAACTTTAAAAGAAGTTCATGTATACATATTGATGACTAAAGGGTGGGTGCACGTTCATTAATTCTAATGAAGAAATGGATGAATGTACATTATATTCAATGAACGAAGGGATAAATGTACCTATTTATGTTCAATGGATAAAGGATTTTTGAATGCATCTATTTATTAAAGAGGCTTTTCTACTAAGTACAAATAGGCCTTCATATGACTTGGTGAAGTATGGTTAAGAATAATATCTTAAAAGCTTAAAATATTTCTAAGTTATAAGAGTGTTAGGAAATTTCTTGATATTGCTTATCAAGAAATTTACAAAAGCTTCATTGTATCTTGGAAGAGTATCATCATCAACCCTTTAGTAACTACTTGTGGGGTGAATATCTCTCTAAAGATAACGACCCAGACATGCCTTAAAGCATCTTATCATCTAGTAATCTTGACCATCTATAACATTGTGTTATAACACTTAGAATAGTGATAGAGAACTTGAACTCCTTCATCCAGGAGTAGCTTGCACTATTTGGTGTCAATGAAGAGATTACAAAGCTATCAAGCATTCTCATTACTATCCATGCTAGGCTTAAAGATGTTAAGGAGCAACAAATCATAAACCATGCCATCAAAGATTAGCTATGAAAATTGAAAATGTAGCTTATATGCCTGATGATATCTTAGATGAATGTTCAATTAAATTTGCTCAACCTAGGCATGAAGGAAATGATTCAAGGTCTGAAAAGAAGGACCACAGTATGTCCTTGTGCTTCCTCAATCCAAAAATCATGTTGTTCCCTTACAAAGTTGTGAAAGGGCTAAAAGAGATTAGATGAAATAGTTCAAGAAAGGTAGAAATTTCATTTGCAGGAGCGAACTATGGAAAAACAAGTCAAAATTCCCAAATGGCACCAAACCAACTCAGTTATTAATCAATCTGTGGTCTATGAAAGAGATGAAGATAGAGAAAGGATTATGGATCTTCTTCTAAAGAAAGCTAGTGAGAGTGATGAGCTTTCTATCTATTCCATTATTGGGATTGGTGGGCTTGGAAAAATAACACTTACTTAAGCAGTCTTTAATGATGAGAGGGTAAGTAATCATTTTGACTTGAAAATATGGGCTTGCATTTATGAGGATTTTAGTTTGAAGAGTGTTCTAGAATGTATCATAAAATCTTACAAAGGAAAACACTCTGACCACATAAACTTGGATATAATGCAAAAAAAAGTTCAAGAATTATTACAAAGTAAAAAGTATTTGGTTATTTTCAATGATGTGTGGAATGAATATCAAGAAAAATGGAATTGGTTGAAATCTCTATTGAATTATGGATCAAAAGGTGCTTCAATCTAGTCACTACATCTTAGAAGTGTCATAATCATCATGGAAACACAATTAGCTCAGCACTTGTCAAGACTATCAAAGAATGATAATTGGTCATTGTTTGAATAATGTGCATTTGGATCACATAGGGAAGACCATCCAAAGCTTGTAGCAGGAGGGAAGGAGATGGTGAGAAAGTGTGGTAGTTTGCCTCTTGCAACAAAAACATTAAGTAGCTTTATGCACTTTAAAAGTGATGAAAAATGTCAAAATTCAAGACTTGTGACCAAATTTGATACGCAAATGTGCTCGGATTTGGATGAAATTTGGCACAAAAATTAAGCATGAAGAGAAGATGATGTAGCATGAATTTGAAAGAAAATGTTTATGTAGATTATTTTTCCTATTTCCCTATTTTGAGGGTATTTATATAATTTTAACCAAGATAACTTATCTAATTTAGAATAGGAGGGCACTCATCTTGGAGTAGGCTTACTACTTAGATGCTTTCAGCAGTTATCTGCTTCACACTTAGCTACCCAATGCTAAAGGAAAAAAAAAAGATATGATGGAATTGAATAGATGTATTGTACAGGCATCTTTTACATATTGCATGCGGCTCTACAAAGAAATTTCCTTTTTACCTTCTATTGAAGAAATAGAAAATGTAGGGGGTCTATTAGACCAAATAAGCACATGGTTGTCATCCTTAAAATTTTATCTTTATGTTAATATGTTGTGGTGCATTAGAATCTTTTCGAACTAGGAGAAAAGTCCTTATGTTAACTTAAAAAAAGTATGTTTACTTTTGCCATTAGAGCTTTGGCTTAGAATGCTCTTTAGAAGGAGTGTCTGTTGACTCCAGGTGGGATAAAGGCATTCATCTACGGGATTAAGTGTATGGCCATGAGCTTTCTCTACACATTCGAGGATTTTATATGTGAATAAAGAAGTAGCCCCTCTTTAATCAAAATATTATCTCACAAAACTTATTTACTTTTGGCACATTCATTTGTATTTGTTAGAATTGCATGAACCTATCATGATTGTCAATGTTAATGATGTGGCTCCCTTTATATGAAATTTGGTTGCTATGTGCTATGTAATTTATGCTTATGTTTGACTCGATATGCTATAAGTTATAGGTGTTGCCTATTATTTTTGAAACTTAGATAGTGCATAACTGGTTGGTTAGCTTATTCTCAGGTACTAATTGATTAAGTGTTGAGTGAGAAGTTTAAGTATTGCACGTTCTGACAATCAAGCTATCAGACCATGACAAAAAGGAATGGCTTGATGTCAAGGATAGTAAACTTAGGGATTTACCACAAAATGAAAATTCCATTTTGCCTACCCTGAGATTAAGCTATTTCCCACCTATCCTTAACTTTAAGGTTGTGTTTTTCCTTTTGTGCCATATTCCCTAAAGCTATAGAAATTAAGAAAAATTCTTTAATTCTACTTTGGATGGCTAATGGGTTTTTTTCACCAAGTAATAATTTAGAGGTGGAAGATGTTGGTAACATGTTGTCGAATGAATAGCATCAAAGGTCATTTTTTCAAGATGTCAAAGAAAATAATTATGGCAACACTGGAAGTGTCACGCCCCGATTCTCAAGCATGTGACCGGCTTAAAAAGTCACCTAAGGGTGGTTTCCTACAAGCTTGAAACATATAATAAAACTCTTGATATTACATGTTTTCCTATGTGGAAAGTAGTTTGACAACCTTAGATTATGTAAGACCAGATGGACAAGTGTGAAAAGCCTTGATACAAAAATCTAACAAAGTCTCTTCTATTTTCTAAACCCTAGGCCTCAGGCCAACATAACAATTGAGGGCTACACACCTTACTTAAGACCTGTATAAATAATCAAAATGCATCACAATGCCTAGACGTATCAATATACATAATCCACTAGGCAAAAAACTACATATGCATATGACAAGACTCAACCTAGCCAACTACCAAAATACTTTCAATATAATGCCTCTAGGCTCTTTAAAGATGGCCTACCCAATCAAGGAGCAGACTTAGGTTCGGATGAAGGAGGGGTAGCAAGGGTAACCTCAGACTCTAAAAAATAATTATAAAACAAAATGGAACAAATTTCTTATAAACTCAATGAGTGAATAAGTCACTAAGAAATCCA
This sequence comes from Saraca asoca, assembly GCA_026873985.1. Lineage (NCBI taxonomy): Eukaryota > Viridiplantae > Streptophyta > Magnoliopsida > Fabales > Fabaceae > Saraca > Saraca asoca. The sequence continues at coordinate 18,294 of JANHAO010004117.1, forward strand.
GTATAAACATATATACGTACTTATTTATGAATCATCTTGCAAATTGAAAGTTTGTATCTTAAAACCATTAAAACTTAAAATCCCTAACTCATCAAATATACCAATTTCATCTTTTTGTTTTTTTTATGGCACATCAATCTTGTATTCTTAGGCTTAGATGTAATATTTATTTGACTTCAATATCCTACACTTATAAATTTTGATCACATTCATCACCACTCATTGAGTACAATTCCAATACATTCCATCATCAACACTCAACCAATTCTAGTCAACATTACTAATTAATGCAATTATTCAAACAAGCACTTGAATATACCAACTCATAAATCAAACAATGAAACCCACTAGAGGCACTCTCCTTATAGTTATATAAACTCAATCTTTTTATTCTTTTGATTATAAGACCACAAATTCCTTCCTATGTTCATGAGACCTAACTCATCATGAACACATCTTTCCAATATCCTCACTAATTTAACACACCCAAATCAAATATAAGGTAATCAATGTCTAAATTCATGTTTCTACATGACAAATCAACAATAAAACACTTGTAAAAGAGTGAGTTATTTACTCATCTCAAATCACCTCCTGATAATCCAACCTTCCAAGGAAGAATGTCAAAGTACTCATATTTGATTTTGATCTACAATCTACACAACAACATATATTATCTTTACAATTCACCCTAAATAGAACTAGTTAAAAAAGGCTAATCTAATACAATCAACTTGGAAAACAAGTAAAACTTATACTTAAAAATTTTCCTAAATTTGGCTACAATTTTAAATAGTCTCACATCGAGTCACCCACTTCTTTCCCCCAATTTAATTGTCCTAAGACACTCAAATTTTCTCAACTTAGTTTAATTACAGTTTAATTTTAGGATAAAAATATATTAGAACTATGCTTCAATGAAAACTATTCAATTCAACATCCTTTCTCACAAATTCATGATTCCCATTAACTAATCCTACTCTAATTGCTAACAATCTCATTCTAATATAATCTAATCAATTTTCACAAAAGTTTACTAACATGTTGTCCAGCACTCTATGAATCACTAAACACTCAAACCTTAAGCCTTAGATTTTGTAATATAATTTCATTAAAAGAAATTAGAACTACTTATAAAAAGTTTGAACAATTAGATAGTAGAGAAACTTTATCTACTTTTAAAGAGTTTGGAAATAGCCCACTTTGAGTTGAAATAGTTGAATGGCCAATTAGGTTGAAAGACACAAAGCAAGGCTGGTGGCACCCAAAAACCTACTAGAAATGTAGCGTTACAATTGAACAATGAAAGTTTGTTGACTTCACAAAAACAAAGGAAAATATTCGTTAAGGTAGGTTGCCAAATTAAGCTAGCCATTTCTAGTGCCAGAGTAGTCGTGAACAAGGATGAATAGACATTGGTGGCTGATCAGAAAGAGATGGAAGTGGGATTGTTGCTGGTTGTGCTCTACTGGAACCTTCATGAAAAGAAGAAGAAAAAGGGCATTCTTCCTAAAAAGAAAGGGAAAGGGAAATAAAATGGCTGCTGGGACTCAAAACTACATTGGGAAAATATGACCAAGTAAAATAGGGAAAAGAAATCTAAATTTAAAGAAGATATTTGTTTTGAATCGGCTAAGCTTTTAAATCTCATACTTCAAGTTAAATAAATAATAATACTATCTTTTAATTCTACCTTCGAATCTCAATTAATTAAAGCTAAACACTCTTAGTTTAATTTAATTCTTTAATAATAATTGTTAAGCATTAAACATGCTTCTATAATTTTTATAAGCCTAACTAATTGAAATTTCAAAAAAATTAACTTAAAATTAAGGTTATAAATCACATCATAAAATAATCCAAAGGTTTGATATCAAAACTTCACTTTGTCTACAACCAATAATTCATATATCAAATAGAATTCCATAAATATACTTTCTAAATTTTAAAATGTTTAATTATATAAAACACTGCACCATTTATTAAAACTCAAAAAAATTTCATTTCATCATCTAGTGCTTTAAATATTCATTAAGTAATAAAAAACAAAGATCACTAATCTTATAAAAATTAAAAGACTTGGAATTATACACTCATTATTGGAATATTTGAGCTAGTGAGCACAAGTATCTAAATGTTCGTACAAGATTATACTTAACAGATTTAGTTATTGGTGAAGCTACTAGGTATTGGAACCTAAACGGTATATTCTTTATGAAGCTTGTTAGCGATATTGGTTCACTTTAATTAGTGATCAATAAATCTTATGATGCAATCTCAATCCACATGACAATTACATGGAATAAGAAAGAATAGACTTTCAAAATTCCAACATATATTGTTTCTCATTTATGACAGAATTATTGAGGAATGGTAAAGTGTCTTTTGGTTCATTCCTCAAGATAATTTTGACTTATTTTCCATCTAGGTGGATCGAATGTGTGAGGAAGAAAAAGTGTGTCTTTTCAATCTTCTATACATGTGATTATGTTTAATTTACTAACAATAAGGTGAAAATTAACCACACCAATAGTGGGACATTTATGGCACTTATTATTAGAAATTAAACATGTATTCATCTCTCATAACTATTAAGGAACAGAGGAAGAATAAGATAAAAAAACTCTTGATTCCTCATGTATGGTTTTTAAAACTTAATTGCACTTCATTATTACGAGATATTGATAGAATTAAGTGTTGTTGTTATGACTTTTAGGTATATAACCATTGGGCAACTAAAAAATATGTTTTTTGGGTTATGTAACTAATGCTACTATATAAGTGAGGTGAATCTTAATTTGAAGAAAGATACACACAGTTACTTATTCTATTAGCTCTTGATTCAAATGCTATACTTAGGTCTCTATTATGCAAGAAAGAGAGTGAACAAGTTTTTCTGTTACTGTTCATAGTGTTAACTTGATTGCTGATCCTAGGCACTTTTTTGGGGCTATTTTTATCATCCTAGGGCTATTCTACAAGATCGTTGGGATTAAAAGTCTTCTGTTCATTATAGCTCACCTTACTTGGAAAGACAGGTGAGTTCATGAATCTCCATAGATAATTTTTATTTACTCTTAATAAAAAAATATAACATTGGTATTAGAGCATCTGGTTGTAGAAACATGTTCATTGGTGTAGAACATAGTGTTTAGCATGTGACTTAGTATCTTGAATGTTTTTTCCCTATGTAATTTTCATGATTGGCATGAAATTGATAAGTTAGTAGACTTATATGCTAAAAGGTTTTTTTTATTCAAAAGTGACTAAAAAAAAGCTTAAAAAAACTTTGGTTGCATTTTTTAAGCTCGCAAAGTAATTCCTTGTAATTGGATTATTTTAAGGCATAAAAATAGATGATTTTATTTGGAATAATAAAATTTATGCTTAAATCAATTTGATTATAGGTTGAGAATGCTTATCTTTGGTTTGTTTAAGCTTAGATTAGTTATTTTTAATTAATTCACATGATTTATGTCTTATTGTGAAAATGAATATGCTAATGGGTATAAAATTACATGAAAGATAGTATGGCTACTACCACAAAGGGCATTATAATTGAGCTGAACAAAAATCTGAAGCTTGATAGGGATAACTATCTTCTATTGCAATAGAAGATTGAATTCTTGCTCACTGAATAGGATACACTCAAGATGATATCCATTGCACTTTTAGAGTTCACTCCAGAAGCATCGAATGTGGATTAAACTGAGCATGGGGCTTTAAAAAGAAAAGACAACTTGGCTTGGATCACCTTGCTTAGTGCAATGACCAACAATCTAATGATTGACTTTGCTAAGCTTGGTTTGGGAAAAGAAATATGAGATACCGTGAAAACCAAGTATAAAAATATTTCTTTAGAGAAACAAAGGACATTAACCCTTAAGTTTAAGAATTATTCAAAGAGGCCGAACCACAACATGTTTTGTCACCTCCAAAAGATGTCTCACATGATCTTAAGCTTGAAAGGAATTGGACAAACATTGACTAATGAGTAACAAGTGCAAGTAGTTATCTGGTCCCTTCCTAATGATGAGTGGCACTTGATTAAGGTCAATTTATGCCACAATTTAAAGATTAAGACCTTTGATGATATTACCAAGCATCTTTTGTTAGAGGCTAAGGTGATCAAAAACCCATCCAAAGCATATATTACTGAGGCATCTTTTTCATTAAAGAAAAAGAAGAATAAGGATTGGAAAAAGAGAAAGTTCTTTAGGGAAGGTTCCAATTCTGTTACTAAGAAGTTGAAAATTGATGAGAAGCGTAAGAAGTCAAAAAACAAAGTAAAAATCAAGTGCTTTAGTTGTAGCTTGAAGGGTCATTTTGCTAATGAGTGCAAAAATCCTAGGTACAAATATTCTTTACTTCTTATGCATATGTTTCATCATTTATTTTAATGACTAAATCTAACTCTTCATAGGTTGTTAATTCAATTGCAATCGATCACATAGCTCAGGATCAAGACTTGTTTGTGGCCTATAGAAAGCTTAGTGCTAGAACCAAGTGAATTTTTGTGGGTGACAACTCTTGTTTAGAAGTAGAAGGTATTGGAATTTACAAAATATCTTTGTCTAATGGAAACCATTTAGTAATGGTGGATGTTTTATTTGTACTTGGAATAGGGAGAAACTTAATCTTCATAACTTGCTTGATGCATTTTGGTTTTAGTTTGAATTTTCATAATTGTGTATTGGATATTTCTCATAATAATGTCAAGTTATGTACTTCTTTTCTTAAAGATAATTTCTTTGTGTTAGATACTATTGCTAATGGTCATAGTTCTTTAGGTGATCATCACCAGCAATCTATCTCTCCCCTTGAAGAACTATAGATCACTTCTTATCAATTAGGTCTATGATATAAAAAACTTGTTTTGCTTGGGAATGCCACTATGAATGGTTCCGCCTCATGACTCTCCCCATTATGATCCAAAATTAAAAAATAACCAGGGCACACAATTAAACATAATTAGCACATAATTCATCTCATTCACACAACATTAATTATTAGTTAAATTTAAAAAGAAAAATAGCTATTACCTACAAATAAAGAAAGAGTTAGATGAAGAAGATTGATTTAAACCACTAAGAGAGCGAGAATTGGAGTGAACTAGGCTTTTGTGGTCCGTGAGAGAGTGAGAATGAAAGGGAGAGTGAGAATGACTTCAAATCATCAATGATGGAGAGGGAGATAGTGACCGGCTGCAGAACCAAGTCAAGATTAGTAATTTATAAACCAAATTACACTACTCTACTTGTAGCATAGAGCAACGAGTCAAACCCAAAGATCATTTGTAGATTATATCAATCAAATTAGGAGATGTAAATGGGGGGTTGGCAAAAAACTAAGCTAACAAAAACTACACTAACATGCAACTACATGCAGAAATGAAAATGGAAAAAGATAAACTAACCAGCCAAGGGAATAAACTATAGATTAATGCATCCTTGATCACTTAAGGTTCATTCAATTGTTGAAAATCATAGTAAGAAGCCTTGGAATGATTAATGAATCTATCCTAAGTAGTCAAGATTCAGCTAAGCAAATAACACATCAAAAGCTCAATGCATTGCTTATTTTCCTATCCTCTTCCTAATATTGATCATCAAGCAACAATTATACAATATCTAAATCAAATGAAGCCATTAAACTCAGATATTCACTGCAAAATAGAGAGGAAAAAGGAAAGAGATGACCAACAAATGAAATCTAGAATGAAGGAACAAAACCTCAACATTAATCTTTAAAGTTGCAGTACCTTGGACTGATTACAGCTAGCCTTCTATGGAGGCACGAAAATGCAAAGAAAAGGAGAACAAAAGCTTGCTCTCTACCCAGAGAAAACTATGCTAAAACTACCCTAAAAACTACTTGAAAAACTAAATGAAAAACTTTCTAAACAAAATGACTTTGCTTGGGTAAAAAGGAGGAGAAAGCAGCTGTACAGGTAAGTAGGCATGATGGCTAGTCTAGTTAGTAGCCTTTGCCATTGCATTCTATGCTCTTTGTAGACTACATTTCCTTTCTTTTCTGTTGACTTTCAGGTCTCTAGCTAGCTGTGTGTTTGCTGGATCAAAGGATGGTGAAATGGGCTCAAGATCCGTGTCAATTGGGGCCTTGAAAGTCCAATTCTATAGAGATTGTAGCTTATATTGCATGCCCATATTGACGTTTTTAGCTCAGGAAGACTTCATAGGAATTGTGGCTTTATGTGTTAGCTTCCACTTGGGCTTTGTTTCACCTCATTTGAACATCTATAACTCAAGTTATGGCTTATTGAATACTCAAAGGTCAGGCTACCAGGGACAAGGTTGAGATAATATTCTGATTTTGATTTGAGCTCTAATTTTGGATAACCAATTGTATGATTTAACTTTTGCAGTCTCATGAAATTGTAGATCTCTCTCTTATCTTTCCTGCAAGATAAGAATCACATTAACTGGATAAGTGTAGCTCGAGATATAGCCAGATTACAGAAACTGCTCAAAATGGCCAATTATGCAGAATTTTGTAAAATGAATCTAATTGACATCACACTATA
>JANHAO010004118.1:0-24885 GCA_026873985.1 Saraca asoca
TTTATAGAAGAAGGAGGGGTTACATGCATTAATTGCTAGCTACAGTTGAGTTACATCAAATAATAAATGGGAAAAGATAGTAAAGGGGCTATAATATGGTTGTTACAGAAAGTAGGCTACTGAACGGTTCCCCCTATGCTGGCGGTGGAGTTGTGTTTGCTTCTTGATGTCTTGGACTGGATAATTCTGGTGTGGAGGTGGCACGGCTCCACTGTTATGAGCTGGGTGTCGTTGTAACGAGAAGACGATCTCAAGCGGAATGGTCGTTTACCCGCAGATTCGATCTTGTAACTTCATCGCTGGTCCGTCCCTCGTGGGGGAGGTCATTTCGTGGGACGTGTCTGAACCTCCTCGCAGGGTCATTGCAATGTGACGAGCGAGGCAGGGTTGGTTTAGCATTCATGATTACTTTGCCACTGTTGCTTACGGGAGCATGAACACTCTGTCCTCATTGCACTCGAGGGCTCGTCCTTGCGAGGCTAATTTTTGTATACAACACAAATAGATGTCTATAATAATAATAATAATAATAATAATAATAATTTATTAGACCATATTTAAAAAATAAACCTCTTAAGTCATTACTCAACATATTTTATCAAAACAAAAATATTGATAATTAATATTAATCCATAATAATTTAAAATTTTTAATTGAGGATTCTTTTATAGAAGTCTAAATTAAAGGAAAAAGTTATTTCTTTGTTAGGGGTAAAGGAAAATAATGAATAAAATATGAAATATTGTGGGTGATAAAATTACATATAGAAATCACTAGGCTCGATTTATGGTAGGAGTCTTGAGATTCAAATCTTGCACCATCATTGGGGAAAAAAAAACTACCTCTAAACTTTCTGATATTATAGAATTAAAGCAAGTTTCAAGTGACAAAGTTAATGTTTAAATCCAATAGATAAGAGTATATGTTAGATTTTTCTAATGGGTGTATACATTGAGTATATAATAATAACAGTGATTGTATATTATATGGTATCATGAGGTTTGGCCCAAATTAAAGTGATATAATAAAATTTAAGGTTAAATAGGTCTAAATAATCTTGTTAAGTGTGGGCTTTTATGTGTAGAGACCTTAAAGTCTTATTTCTTATTTATGATGGGCAAATTAGAAATAAGAAAAGTTAAGAAATATATAAAGTGGTTATGGCCCCCAAATTGTACGTAAGGTTCTATTTTCTAATATCCCACCATTAGAAAGCAAAGAATACCTTTTCTAGAAAATTCATACATATCAATTTGAAAGATCAAAAGCCACGAGAACCACAATCATGTTGGCTTCTATGGATTCAGGTACACTTCCGCATCTAGTATATTCTTCTTAATGATTGAACATAAAGGATCTAAGTTTTGATAATGGATTTTATTATTTTTATCATGATTAAAGTTTTCTAACAATTAGTATCAAAGTGATCTTCATGTTAAATTATTGAGAAGTAAGTTTATCGATTTGGCTTGTGATATGATTGTTGTAATTATCTAGACAAGAATTGATTTCTCTAATATATAACAATTGTGTGTTTTATGGCCTTAAGTAGAACTTGATTTGAAAAGCATACATTATAGATTCGGTATAGCCACCCAAAGTCATATTAGATGTACATGTGAAATATAATCACCCAACATCAAAATTGATGTACCTTTATGCCCTTGTCATGTAATTTCCTTTCATGTGCAGATATCAATATATTTTGAATGTCTATGTGGGTATACTACTTTATTGGAGTTTAAGACTTAATGATTTATTTGTTGATATACACACACACACATATATATATATATTGTGATTCAAATTTTGGCACCTTTTATTCTTTCTTCTTTGGGTGTCTAATATTTCAAATTAATTGATTAAAGCAACATGTTACCAAAGTAACCTCTCTTGTATAGATTGATTAAATTGAAATATTAATATGGTTGCATGTTTGGGTTTCATATTGATAATGACTAGCCTAAAGGAAGGTTATTATTTGGCCAAAATTCAAACATACCTTTAGTGATAAATAAGTGACAATTATCAGGTTTACTATATGAATATTATATTGGTCCAAAGAAAGGCTTATTATTTGACAGGAACTTATTGTCAATATTTGATGACTACACCAAAAGTACCACTTACAAGTTGATTTTTTTTGTCCATTATTTGAATTTGTTAATCATGTTGAATTCAAATTTTGATTGTTAGCTTGTTGCTTTATTTATTTTGTTCTTAATTTAGTGAATGTTTCTGCTGCTACAATATCTGTGAACATTAACTCTATTACTATGCTTAATGACACAAACTTTAAGAACTGAAAAGAGAATGTCTTGATCATTCTTGGTTGCATGGATCTAGACTTTGCTCTTCAGGCTAAACAAACCCGTGCTCTTACAAATGCAAGTTCCTTTAATGATAAAAGGGATTTGGAGAAGTGAGATCACTCAAATCATCTGAGTCTTATGATCATGAAACGTGCAACTCTGAAAACATTTAGGGGCACAATGTTCAAAGAGACTAGCGACAAATTGTTTCTTAAAGAACTGAAAAACATTTTGCCAAAAATGAAAAGGTAAAGACAAGTACTTTTTTAGGAAGTCTTGTTTCCATGAGGTATAAGGGCAAAGGGAACATCAGTAAGTACATTATGGAAATGTCTCATCTTGCATCAAAATTGAAGGTAGTAAAGTTAGAACTATTTGAGGATTTGCTTGTGCATATAGTTTTGATCTTTCTTCCTACACAATTTAGTCAATTCAAGGTTAGTTTTAACTGCTTGATGAGCCCATTTCACATTGCATACAAGAAGAAGAGAGATTAAAGTAAAAAAAGATTGAGAATGCTTATTTGGCTTCAACCTCTAAGGACAATAACAAAAGAGGAAGAAGGATAAGGAAATTATGGTTGCTCCACCATAGAAGAAGCAACATAAGGAACAAAAAGAGAAAACTGAGGAATTTCCTTACTACTTCTATAGAAGCATTTCTCACAAGAAGAAATAATGGACCAAGTATCATGCTTGGCATGTAAAGAACGGTATGCTTCTTAATTTGGTTTGTTCTGAGGTTAATTTAACTTCAGTGCCTAGACATACTTGGTGGATAGATTCTAGTGTTGCTACTCACATAAATGCATCTATGCAAGGTTACTTGAGTTGCCAAAAGCCAAGTAATGGTGACAGGTACATCTATATGGGTGATGGCAAGTAAATCAAAGTTGAGATAAAAGGGACTTTTAGCTTATTGTTAAAGACTGGATTTTATTTGGATTTCAGTAAGACTTATGTTGTACTGTCATTTAGACAAAATTTGATTTTTGTTTTTGTATTGGACAAATTTGGTTACACTTATTCTTTTGGAAATAATCAGTTTAGTCTTTTTCGTGATTCAAAGCTTGTTGATTCCAATTCTTTATCTAGATATGATAACCTTTACTTGCTTGATATGGTTGCCTCATTTAATGAAACCTTACATGTTATATCACATGGTACTAAAAGGAAATTAACCAATGAGAATTTTGTATCACTCTAGCACAAGCATTTAGGGCATATCTCTAAACAAAGAAGTAATAGACTTATGTCAGATGGAATTTTAATCCCCTTAATTTGTTAGACTTTGAAGTCTGTGTTGAGTGCATTAAAGGGAAATAGACAAACATAAGGAGGTTAAGTGTCAAAAGATCTTTAAACATCTTAGAACTAATACATATAGACATTTGTGGGCCATTCTCTAGGCTGTTAGCTTTACGAGGGAGATTGTTAGCTTCGCTATCATACTTTCTTCAATTTTGATGTTGAAAAACAATTATGATCAATATCACAATCTGATCATGTGTTTAGTGTTTTTTGATTGATTCTAAGATCAAAGTAAACCAAATGCTATTTAAGAGATCCGCCTCTAGATATAGTAATTTTATTATATTAATTAGGATCTTTTCTAAGTGTGATCTAATTCATATTGATCCAAATAAGCTTCTTAAATTAGTTAAGTTTAGGTAGAAATAAATCACTTGAAATGAGTTAAAATTAAAAGTTTTCTAATAAAGTTTTCAAATACACTTTCACAAGTACAATTTTTATAAAAAATGTTTTTCACTATGTGAATCGATTCACAAATCAATTCATACTAAAAATCTTGTGAAAATGAACATGAATTGATTCATGAAGAGTTGCTTTGAAAATTTGTTTCTAGTGAATGTTAATATTTTTTATGAATCAATTAGATAATTGATTCATGACTTATTCACATGATAGTATGAATCAATTCACATATTACTTCAGTCATGAAGTTCTTGATGATTTTCATAGACGAATCAAATTATGAATCAATTCATAAGTTAGTAACCGCCTCTGAATCAATTCATAAATTGATTTCACAATCTAAAAGTTAGTTATTTTTTAAATGTCGATTGCCAAACTATAAATACAACCTAGTCTCATTTCAAACATATCTTTTATAACATCTATTGTGAAAAACTAAAAGAAAACAAAGCCAAAAGCTTATCTATATCTACCTCATCTATTTTCATCAAATCAAATCATTCTTGGATCAAATTGAAGGAGATTACACATTAGATAATTGAAATTTACACCTCGATTTGAGTTTGTACTTTCTATCTTGAAATCTTATTTCTATTTTTGATTTCTAGGGTTTAGAAATCTAAGATACAAAGGGAGAGGTTAATCTTCCCTTTACATCTTCTCTAATTATGAGGTTAATCATAGTTTTAGAAAGTGTAAAGAATTTTTGTATCTAAACTAGTTCTCAAAATCCCAGTAAATTCTTGTATGATTAGTAATAAAATAAGGACCATCCGGTTGAGGATTTAGTTGAGTGGACGTACACTTCAATTGTGGTTTTCAATTGAAGTGGAACCATTTTAAAAATTCTATTGTTATTTATTTTACTACATTAACTTTTCATTTGCACACATTTTGTTTGATTAATTGTTCTTGAAATCTGAATTACTCTTTAATCAATGATAACAATTGATTCTTGCTTATTAATTCAAATAATACATCAATTGAAGCTAACTCTAATTCAACTCTAAAAATTTTTTTAAAAAAATTCTGAAAAAGAATTCAAGTCTTTCGCTTAAGTCCAACTAGAATCCCAAGACTAGCACTTGGTATCAAAGTTTTGGCTCTTGATACTCTTTTAATTTCAAGAGGATCATGGATTTTAATTTTACCCTTTTCCCTAAATGTCCACCTTTAAATAAACCTCCTGGCTTTAATGGGCAACATTACACTTATTGGAAGCAAAAAATTGAAGATTTTATTGAAGTCACTAATGTAGATATTTCGGAGATAGTTGAGGATGAATATGATCTACCAAAAACTTTAATTAATGGGATTGCACAACCAAAATCCAAATCTCTTTGGACTGAGGAGGAAAGGAAAAGATATCTCCTAGCCTCCAAAGTCAAGTGGATCGTTTCTAATTCTATTTCTCCAAATGATTATGAGAAAGTATCCAATTATGCCATAGTAAAAGAAATATGGGACACATTGGAAGTAGCTCACATTGGGACAACACAAGTCAAAGCTTCTAAGATACATGTCTTGGTTTCCCAATATGAGATGTTTAAAATAGAAGAAGGATGTTAGCCCAGGTTACCCTAGCTACACATATTTCTTAATTTTGATGTTGAAAAATAATTTTAATCAAATAATTCACATTACTATTTGATATTATATTTTACTGATTATTTTAATTTATTTTGTAGGTTTCAATGTATATTTGTGATTCAAGATATTAACATTAGAATTAGGAATTATTTTATTTTTATATGATCTTTTGTAAATGAATTTTAAAAGAAGTTTGACTCAAATAAGTATTTTCAAAATGAGGTAGAAACACCACTTGAAGAAAGTATAGATTTGAAAAATCTATACGAATCGATTCATCAATCGATTCATAAAAAAATAGTTTTCAAAATTTTTAAAACTGAAGGTTGGGATTTTTATCTAAATCAATTCAAAAATCAATTCACAAATTGAAAGTTAGTTTTCTATTATAAATTGTTACAATAATTATAAAAGTCCTAACTACCTTCAATTTTCATAATTTTTACACAATTTCCATTTTCCTTCAAGTGCGAAAATCTCAGAGAAAAGAACTTAACTTGATTTCTTTACCTCACAAGATTTCTAGATCAAATTAAGAGATTTTTGAATTAAACATTTGTTGAAATTAATCTTAGTTATTTGAGAATTGTTTCTCAATTCTCTGGTATTGTATTTCTACTTTACCCTATTCTTTTCTTTTCTTATATTTTCTTTTAAAATTTCTTAGTTAATAAAAATCTTGTCTAGGCTAGCAAGGGCCTATATAATTTCTTGTGTTTGTTTTTAGGTTTACAAGAGCCTATTTTTCATTTTTCTAGGTTAGCAAGATTCCTGTAATTCTTGGGTTGTAAACTGGCATTTTAGGAGCCTAGTTAAATCTTAATATTTTTGATTAATTGAAGTGGTGATCTAGTTGAGGATTATCTAGTGGAGTAGACTTGAATTATGATTTCAATTCAAGTTAAACAACTTTAAAAACTTTTGTCTTAATCTTTACTTTTCTGCTTCTACATTCACAATCTTGTTGTACACTTATTAATTTTGTTGTTTGCATATTCACTAATTAATACTCTACTATGCCTCTTGATTAAAAAGAATAAATCACAAGTTCTATTAAGATTAAAAAGAAAAATTTATTGCATACAATGGAGTATACAAATTCCCCCAAAGAAATAAGGGCAAGATCCAATTTCCATAGTTTATCTTTTCACCTTAAGACCTATCAGTTGGTATTAGAGCTTTGGCTCTTGATACTCCTTATCTTCTTCTAGAATATGGATCTTAATGTAACTATGTTTTCTGATTGCCTATATTTGAATAATGCACCTCCTTTTGACTGTAAAAATTTTGATTTTTGGAAGTATAAAATTAAAATCTTTATTGAAGCTTTAGATGTTAATATGCTAGAAATTTTAGAAACAAGCTATGAATATCCTATGATATCTGTTAATGGAATTCTAGAGCCAAAATCCAAATTGTTATGGACTGATGAAGAGGAAAGAAAACATCTTCTTCCCTCCAAGGTAAAATAGATTATTGTTAGTATACTATTTGCTAAGAATTTCCAAGAATTTTAGAGTGCAGAATAGGAAAAGATATTTTGGATACCCTAGAGACTAGCTATAGTTGCAAAATTAAAGCTGAGTGCAAAAAGGAAGAATAACATTGCCTGATGGCCAAGCATAATGAAAATTCATAGGTTCTGCAGTATCTTTCATTCTTTTGTAGTTCCTATGTTAGTGATTCTAATAGTGATTCCAGCAATCAAATAGATGATGATGATTCTGATGACCTATATGAAGAGATTTATGAAGCACTAACTAAAGCTAATAAGGAGATAAAGAAATTAAAGAGTCAGAATCAAAATCTAGTAAAAAAGATTGAGAAAATTGAAACAAAATTGTTGACTTGAATGTTCTAGTTGAAAAATTAGTTAGTAAAAACAAAACATGTGAGCATTATGAGTGCTATAAGCTAGAGACAAATAAATTGAATAAGATGTTACAAGGCCTTGCTAAAAGTAATGAAAAACTAAATGGCAAGCTTGAAAATCAAAAAAATTTACAAAATAAAAATGGATTAGGATATAGACAATATCATTATAAAATATCTAAGAGATGGAATCTTGCCTATAGCACCTGCTATTATTGTAATCATAAAGGCCATCATATCAGAGACTGTCTATACTCAGTGATGGAAGGAACTCCACTAAGATTGCCCCTAAGAAGTCTGCATCTCTAGTTGTAGCCAAGTAAGCTAATGCATCCGTATGCATGTTTTGGGCTCGTAAAATTTGATTGACCTCGTACCTCTGGAATGAACCAAGTAATTTCTGAACCTTTTGAAGGTAGATGGCCATCTTCGACCCCCTCCTTTGATATTCGCCCTGTATGTGATAGACTACAAGCTGGGAATAACTAAATATCTTTAGATTTTTAGCTAGCATCTTTGATGCCAGGTAGAGCTCTACCAACAATGCTTCATATTTTACTTCATTATTTGTGGCCTAAAAACTAAATCTCAACATGTAGAGGATTTTATGTCCCTCTGGGCTAATCAAAAGCACTTTTTCCCTAACCTTCTGCTTGCTTGATGATCCATCAACATAAATCCCAATATAAACCCTCTAAGGCATCTGCTTCCTTTTTTGTGGGCCCTATGAACTCTGTAACAAAATCTACCAAGGCTTGCCCCTTGATTACTGGTCTTAGCTTGTACTCAATGTCAAATTGGGCCAGCTTGACTGCCCACTTGAGTTAACAACTTGAGGTATTTGTCTTCTACAAGATCTGCTTAAGTGGGAACTGTGTGAGCACCTCAATGCTATATGCCTAAAGGTAAGGTCGTAGCTTCCTTGATGTGATCACAATGCAGTAGGCAAGCTTCTCCATCGGTGAGTACCTCGTCTTAGCATCTAGCAGCCTCTTGCTCACATAATAAATAGGAAATTGAGCTCTACTTTCTTCTCGTATCAAGGCTACACTGAGAGCGTGCTAGATACTCCTAGGTAAATGATGAGCTTCTCACCTTCCTTTGGTTTGGACAAAAGAGGAGCTCAGCCCATGTATTCCTTCAGTTGCTAGAAAGTAGCCTCGCACTACTCAGTCCACTCAAACTATTTTGCTTTCTTCATTAGATCAAAGAAGGGGATGCACTTGTCTATTGCTATCGAGATAAATCTATTAAGTGCTATGACCTGGCCATTAAGGCTTTATACATCCTTGATACTAGTAGGGGATCTTATGTCAATAAATGCCTTGATCTTCTCAGGGTTTGCCTCAATTCCCCTGTTATTGACCATGAATCCAAGAAACTTTTTTGAAGCCACCCTAAATGCACACTTGAGTGGATTCAGCTTCATTTGATATCTCCTCAGAATTTGGAATATTTCCCTAGATCACGCACATGGTTAGTGACTTGTTCAGACTTCACTAGCATGT
This sequence comes from Saraca asoca, assembly GCA_026873985.1. Classification (NCBI taxonomy): domain Eukaryota; kingdom Viridiplantae; phylum Streptophyta; class Magnoliopsida; order Fabales; family Fabaceae; genus Saraca; species Saraca asoca. The sequence continues at coordinate 8,998 of JANHAO010004118.1, forward strand.
CTTCCACATATACCTCCATTATTTTCTTGATCTATTTCTCAAACATCATATTAACTAACCACTAGTAGGTTACCCTTGCATTCCTCAGTCCAAAGGGCATCACCTTATAGTAGTATAGTCTATGGTCAATGATGAATGAGGTGTGCTCCTCATTTTGTGGGTTCATGGGGATTTGATTGTACCCCGAGTAAGCATCCATGAAGCTGAGGAGCTAATGACCAATAGTTGCATCCATAAGCTAATCAATCCTTGGCAACGAGAAGCTATCCTTTGGACATGCCTTGTTGAGGTCCATGAAATCAATGTAGGTTTTCCATTTCCCATTCTTTTTCTTTACAAGCATAGGGTTGGCCATCTAGATTGGGTAGTGAGCTTCTCGAATAAACTTGTTAGCTAAAAGTTTATCTACTTCTTCCTTGAGAGTGACATAATGCTCAGTAGTCATTGGCCTCCTCTTCTAGTGAACTGGCTTGTGATGAGGGTCAATCTTGATCTTATGTGACATGACCCCAGGGTTAATCCCTACCATGTCCTTATGGTTCTAAGTGAAGACATCCAAGTTTGGATTAAGAAATTTAGCTAGCTAGGTCTTCACATTTGGAGACAAGTTTTTTCCCAACTTGAGGCATCTTTTAGCATCTGCCTCACTGACCTATACATTTTCAAGCTCCTCCACTAGACCAGTTGCTTTGTCTACATCCATCTCATGAGGGTCGAGGTCATGGTTGACCCATGTTGTGCTCATAGCTCATGGTTCTCCACCAGAAATTCTTCCCTTCACCCCTAGCTTGACTTCATCCTCATAGTAGTGTCGAGCTATGTGCTATTCACCTCACACACATCTAACTCTATTAGGGGTCTAGAATCTAATGTTAAGCATCTTGGTTAACGTGACCATATCCAGGTCATTCATTATAGGTCGTCCCAGCACCACATTATATGCTAAAGGATAGTCAATAATTAGAAAGTCTGCTAGGACAATGGCATGGTGATTTGAATCCTCAAGAGTAATAAGAAGCCTGATCTGCCTCACAGGTGCCATTGCATCTCCTGTGAAGTCATAAAGGGGCTCTAGGGAAGGCTTCAATTGGCCTGCACTTAAATCCATCTGTTCAAAGCATCCCTTGTACATGATATTTACTAAGCTGCTGGTATCAATCATTATTCTTCACACCTCGGCATTGCCAATTCTAGCTCAGGTGTCTGGTGCATCAATACGGGGAAAATGTACTCCTCATGCATCTTCATCCGTAAAGGTGATACTATCTGAGGTTGTCTTTGTTTTCTTGTTGGGTCTTTCAAATTCACTGTGACTTATGAGTAGGACGTGATTTGCTTTTTGCATGTAGCTTTCATTCGACCTATTTAAGGCACCAACGATGTGAGGCCCACCATGGATCATGAATATGGTTCTCACTGTAGGTACCTACTCTTGCTCAAGAACCCATTAGGGTTGTTGCTATACTAGCTATTAAGCCACTATCTTGTTAGTCGCACCACATAGTCTCTCAAGCGACCTATCTTGATTAGATCCTCAGTTGCATCTGAGTGCCCAGTAATCCAAAGTATTATGCTCGACTTTATTATGGTATGCATAAAACTTATCTTTGTTTCTGAACCTATTAGGAGTCCTTATGGGAATAGGCTTCCTAAAGTCCTCCCTATTCTTCTCCATCGCAAATATCATATCCTAAGTGTCTAATAGGACGCTATAGCTATCATGGTGACCTTGATGCTAAGGTTGCTCATTCTGGCCTTCTTTGTAACCTGATTATCAGAGCTATCCTTTTGACTATCCTTGCCATTCCCATCATTGCTTCTCTTTTTATTCTAGTTAGAGTTACACGCCTCATCCTTTTGATTAGACTTTTTAGGCCTAAAGGTTTCTTCCCACCTAATCTCTTTGGCAATTCGCTCATAAAACTCACCTAGGTCCTTCACTAGAGACTTGTATATGCTCTCATACAACTTTCTATCCTTGTGTAGTGTCACTCAGATCACTATCAGGATACTCTCATCTAAAGGATTCTCTATATTACTGACCTTATATCTGAACCTGGTGATGTAGTCTTTTAGTGATTCGTTCTACCGTTAAAAAATCATTGCAAGGTGGTAGGATGGTGCGAGTTGCCTTCTTAGTGCCTTATACTAGTTGATGAATCTCCTTTGGCACTTTTCCTAACTATCAATATTGCAAGCTAGGAGACTTCTGAGTCATGTTCGAGGTATGTCTCCCAAGAGTGGTTAGGAAGACACAGCACTTGACCAGAGAATTGGTCATCTGAAGATTGATCTGTGCATTGAATGTGTCAAGGTGGTTGTATGGGTCATTATCCCATTGTATTACAGGATAGTGGGAACCTTGAACCTATGAGGGAGAGGTTCTGTCTCGATCCCCCTAGTGAATGGTGTCTTCTCGTCATAATGCTCTTAACGATCTTGAGCCAGAGGGCATTCTTCTAATTGTTGTACCCTCTGAAGTAGCTCTTCTACCATCGAGTCATGTGCCTTAGATCATTGGCTCCTTACACTTCCTTGGTCATGGGAGCAATGATCTGGGGTTTTATGCCTTCTCCTATGCTCATGATTCAATGAGTATTGATTTGGAACATGTCCCTAATTGGCCTTGCTCGAGCCTCTAGCTCGATGTGAATCCCCATGTCACTAATTATCTCCATCATTATCCTCACACTGTGCTGTGACCTGAATATGCTTGTGGCTGACCTCCATGTACTTGTCCCTATTTGGGTTCAGCTGGACCCTGGGAACCATAGAGTGAAGTACGATACCATCTTCGTGAGTTCAACAGACCTCCGATCTAGGCCATAAGTTAGAAGAGCGAACTAAATCAAAGTGCTGAGGTACTTTTCTGATTGCCCTCTTTTTTGGAGTTGACATTTCTTCTCGTGGCTGCTGGAGTACTTCTTTAGGCATAGTGACCTCAACCTGCCTTTACACACCCTGGGCTTGTGCCTGAGCCAGTGCCCTAACCACACAATTAGTTCTCTCATCCTGTTCTTAAGTGCTTCCTGAAACTGATGCCATGCTCGCACTCTATCAATCTCAAGAACAATAATAGCAAGCTAGCAAGGGGCCAATGGGGGCACACCAACCGTAGCACCTCCAGTGGGGATAGTGGAAGTGTTTATTGCAGAAAAAACTGGGCCGCCAATTGGTAATACATCCTATTGCTATTCCATATGACCCTTAGGCTAGTCAACTACAGCATTTGAACTCCTGATGGTTCTTTCTCTAGCCATCGCAATATAATGTAAAATCAACAAGAATGTAGTTTAGGGCCTTCCTTCTAGCACCAGAATGTTGACGTACAAATCTAGTCAACTAAAGTCCAAAGCCCAGATTGTAAATCAAGAATGCAAAATAACAAGAGAAAAAGAGGAAGAGCAAGAAGGCATCAGAAAGTTTTTAACGTGGTTTAGCCTATATCAATGCCTACATCCATGACTCTTTATTTCTCTGTATATTTTAGCTAAGTAATAGTATATGTCGATTGTCTTTCTACTGTACAATGATTTTAATCCTTATTTATAATGGCTGGAGCATTACAATTTGAATGTAATTCAAAGAATCATGAATTGATTACACTTCCATAACAGACAATATTTGATTTGGAAACATATTTTCATAATTAATTTTCAATTGTCATCCTCAACGACCTGATGGTTGGGAAAACATGCTTCGAGTTACGGGCTAGATCTCGTCCTTAATGACCAAAGCTACATGTTAGGTTGCTTTAACCCTTGTTGACCCATGATCTAAGTTTACATTTGGTGACCTAATGACTTGCTCCAACGATCTAAATCTTGGATGAGCTGGGCCCTTATCAACTAGCTTGTCTATTAGGTTTTTACCAGCCCATTTGTATGACTCTAAAAATACCCACATGGCTACAAAAATACCCACAACAAATGTAATACACCTTTATAAACATATATTTGTATGTACTTTAGATATTTTGTTACTCTCTCTCTCTCTCTCTCTCTCTCTACTGTTAGGTTAGTATATATACTAAATTAATTTTAAATAACTTTTAATTTTGATTTAATAAGTTAACATGTATTTAATATTATCAATACATAAATTCTACACAAATTTATTAATAAAAATATTTAAATCTAGGTTTAACAAAATTTTTAAAATAAAAATAAAAAAATTATATAATAGAATTATAATTATAAAACTTAAAAATGTCATAAATATAAAATAAATAATAATAGAAGTACGACATAAGGTAAAATAAAAAAAATAAATTAAGAAAATATGTCGTACTACTTCTTTTTAGTTTATTTTCTTGAATCTGTATTTTACCTTTATATTGGAATCTTTTGCACTAAAAATCGGTATATTTTATTTTATTATTATCTCTATTTATTCATTTATATTTAATCTATCTTTTTTTAATACAATCTTATATTTTCAATAATAAAAGTGCAAAAAGTCCCCTTCAACTTTTTGGAGGTTGGATTATATCACTACCAACTTTTAAAATATGGACTAAAAGTTTTAAAATGTACAAAACCTTGGAATGAACATCTATTGTCAATATAATTAACCATTTTATTTAATTACATAATTTGTTCGTGAACTTATTAAATAAGTATCAAAATATTATTGGACACCAATTTATTTTCTACATTATATAATTAATGAAAATTAAGTTAGATATATAAAATTTTAATTAAATATATAAAAATGAGTTTGAAATTATATGCAAAAATGACATGACAAAATAAAGTACAATAATATTTTAATTCTTGTTTAAAAAGTTAATGAAAAATTACCCACTTAAATAAAATAGTTAATTAAACGCATAACGAGTGTGAATTCTAAGTTTTTTTTTATGGTTTAATGCTTTAGTTTCAAGTTTACAAAGTTAATGGAGACTAAATTCAATCAACCCAAATTGAAAAGGGATTTTTTGTGTTTTCCCCATTTCAATATTAATCTTACCTAATATCAGTACTAAAAATATTGATAATATACATCGATTTTTTTTTTCAACATCGATTTTTTTTTTCAACACTAGTATTCCAATAAAAAATATTAGTACATTTTTGTGTTTATTATAAATTTTCTAATTATTGTGAATATTTAAGTTTAAACTAATATATATAAATAATTATAATAAAATACAATTCATCACATACTAATATAAAAAGAATTAAAAAGAGAAATATATTTTATCCCCCTAAAATATGCATTTGGGACAAGTTATCCCCTACAGTTTGTGTTTGAGACAAATTATCCCCTTTTTGATAAACTTAATATTCAATTTAAGTATCTCACTTTTTGGCATACTTCATGTGGTCATTTGTCCCAAATGCAAACTCTAAGGAGGTAAAGTATATGTTTCCCTTTTTTTTTTTTAATATTGATCAAGATGTTCTATTTGTTGGTCCCAAAAAGATTAGAAATAAAATTGATCTTGCCCTTATGAAAATACTCTTTTGACTTAGAGATTGGATTCTTATTTTACAAGTTTATCAAGAAGACTTTATTGGATAATCAAGGCTTAATTGGAGTCACTAATGTAATTAGGAATTCAATTGCAGATTGATCAATTTAAAACAGTTTAGCAATCAAACAAAATAGTAGTAAATTTCAAAATGTAGTAAACCAGTTTTGCAAAATTAAAAAATGTAGCAGAATAACATAATGCAAAATGCAGAAAGATAAGTGTAGAAAGAATAAATAAAAACACTAATTTTTGAAGTGGTTCAACTTAAACTGAAAACTGTAATTTAAGACTACATCCACTGGACAATCCTTAACCAAAAAGTCACTTTTATTACTCAACAACACAGGAATTAACTGGGCCCCTATACACCTGTTATTATACAAGACTTTGATTGGACTCTTGCTAACCTATAGATACAATTGACACTGCATCTTCAATTGATTATAATCAACCTTACAACTACAGAAGATGCAAGGGAAGATCAACCTCTTCCTTGTATCTCTGATTTCTATCAACCTAGAAATCACAAAAATAAATCAAGAATATGATAAAAGAAAAACAATGCCACAATTGAGATGGAATATCAGTTAACTACCTGTATGATCTTCACAAACTTAATCCAAGATTGTTAATTAAATGTAACTGAAGTGGCAGAATTAGATCAATTAAAGTTAAAAAAATTCTCTCTGTTTTTTACACTCAAAGTTACGGAGAAATGATATGAAGTTATATGTTGAAATAAGAGTGAAGGGGCTATCTATAGATGCTATAACCAACTTTTAAAAAATAACTAACTTTTAAGTCGTGAATCAATTTGTAGTGGTTACTAATTAATTAATCAATTATTGAATCGATTTACTTATAAAGATCATGAAAAAGTTCATGACCAAATCGATGCATGAATCAATTTAGCCTCTTATGTGAAAAGATCATGAATCAATTGCCTAATCGATTTAGAATATTTTCTAATGTTTTGGTATAAGCATTTTCAAAAACTTTTCTTCATGAATTGATTGCCTAATCGATTCAAGTAGATTTCACAAGTTTTTTAGTATGAATCGATTCGTGAATCGATTCACACACTAAAAAATAGTTTTTATAGAAATTTAACTTGTGAAAATCCATTTGAAAACATAATTAGAAAATATTTGTTTCCATCTCATTTCTCTTAATTTATTTCTACTTTAGTTTAGCTATTTTTAGAAATTTACTTGGATCAGAGCTAATTAGAACACACTTACAAAAGATCCTAGAAAAATCAATAAAAACACTAAGACTAGTGTTAGATCTCTTAATATCTTGAATGTCACTTGATCAACTTGCATATGGAAAATGAACAAACACTCAAAGTACATAGTTAGATCGTGACATCAAAGAAAATTATTTTTCAATATCAAAACTGAAGAAGACATGATAGCAAGGCTAACAATCTCCCTTTTTTTATGGTGACAAATAATTTTAGATAAGCATTAAAATATGCATACAATGACAAATTTTAAATGAGGGTCTTTTTGTTTACTCCCCTTTAAGTGTATATTCTCCCTTTAAAATCTTATCATTCTCCCTTATCTAATTTCCTTGTCTAAAATCCCAGTATTCTCCCCCTTTTGGCACATCAAAAAGCAATAGTGCATCATTAAAATGAAATAACAAGGTTTAAAATTCAAATCATATAATACGGGTAAAGGGATAAAAGAATACAAGATAGTTCTTAAGTTCACTTTGATACTAATCTCCTCCTGAAGTAATGATTTTACTTAATCAATTTATTTTTCCAAATATCAGGTGTTATATCGATTTATATATCTAGACATCAAATTTTAAATCAATTTTGGAATCGATTTAGGGAGTTGAATAATAGTTTTCATAAATTTTGGAATTCTTACCAAAAGTTTAAAAATCTGATAAATTAGTTCATCAATCGATTTGATCAAGATCGAATTGATTAAGGAATCAATTTGGATAGGATAGAATCGATTCGAGAATTGATTTGTTCAGTTTAATAAAAAATTTCAGAGGTTTGAGATCTTCCTAAAAGATTGAAAATCTTCTTGAATTGATTCATAGTGTGAAATTTTGAGTTGTGAATCAATTTGAGAATCAATTTAGAAACTCACAGAAAACCTAGAAAAATTTGAATCGATTCAGGATTTGATTCAAAGAGTCTTGAAATTAGTTTTCATGCAGTTTTGTTCCAAAACTCTTAACATATGAGGTACTTATTAAGATTAATCAACTTAACATAATTTTTACCTTAAATTTCATATAATGTACTTGCAAAACAAACTTAGAGAAAACTTTGATGCCTAAGTTAGAATTTGCAAGATACAAAACATTTAAATATAATTAAATACAAAACTTAAAATCATCAAAAATATTTCATGTTGGTCATTTAAGATCATTTTCCAAGGGGTCTAGCATCCTTAATTCTCTTCAAATGAATACAAACTATTTTTCACCCAATGGTTTTGTAAAAATATCACTAAGTTGAAATTCACTTTGTATAAATTCAATAGAGATATCACCTCTTTGAACTTGATCTTTAATGAAATGGTGTCGAATTTGAATATGTTTTGTTTTAGAATGCATGGTAGGATTCTTTGTTAGATTTATAACACTAGCGTTGTCACACATTATAGGAATTTTGTCAAATTCCAAGCCATAGTCTAATAGTGTTGCTTCGTCCATAGGATTGGAGCACAATAACTCCCAGCTACAATGTATTCTGCTTCAGTAGTTGAAAGTGTAACACTATTTTGCTTTTTGTAAGACTAAGAGACTAGAGAGTGACCAATAAATTGGCAAGCTCTACTAGTGCTCTTTCTATCAATCCTCCTACCTGCATAATCTACATCTGAATATCCTATAAGACTATAAGCGTTTGACTTAGGATACCATAATCCTAAGTGTTTAGTCCCTATAAGATATCAAATAATTCTTTTCATAGCTGAAAGATGTGATTCTTTTGGTTGCATTTGATATCTTACATAGAGATAGACACTTAACATTATGTCTAGTCTGCTTGCTATCAAATATAGTAGGCTTCAAATCATACCTCTAAATAAAGTAGGGTCAACACTCTCACCATTTACATCAGAATCCAATTTAAGTGATGGACTCATGAGAGTTTCAATAGGTTTGCAATTGTCAAATTTGAATCTTTTGAGCAATTCCACTGTGTACTTGGTCTAATTTAAGAAGGTTCCATTGGTGCATTGCTTGATTTGTAGTCTGTTGACGTCAGATTTTGGCGATGGTCCAAACTCCAGCCAATGGGGGGATTTTTACAGGATCTTTGGCCTTTGACTGGTTCAGATAAAGCAAAGTAGGAAAATAGATAGAAACAAAGGGAAGAGCAGGGAAGAAGGAAGCACCAGTTTAACGTGGTTCAACTAAATCCAGACAGTGTTGGACCTTACATCCACAGTAGTGTGTTATTGATATAATATTTCTATAGTGTTTGATCTCTGTTTGGGTAGATTTTGGCATAGAGGTCTCTCCCTTGCATATGGGCTCTTTCCTCATATTTATAGAGGGAAGGAGACTACAAAGGTAATTACATATGCAGTAAATTTATTACATCAGTATTTAATGTACAAGATAGAATATACAGACTAAATCTCCTTTTCAGCTACTGTAGATATCTTCTGTCAGGAGGTCTTGTGACCATTAAGGCTGAATACAACTTAGTCTTGCATCTGGTGAGCTTTCAGTTCACAGGTCATGCTTTATCAGCCAAGCTTTTCCCCCCTTTTTGGAATGGAGCACCTGAGCTCGCTTCTTCGCGTGCGGACTAGGTCTAACGAGGTCGCATGCTTAAGCGACCTAACGGTCGAACAATTTCAGATGTGCTTTGAGCTGGTCTTCTCATTGGTTTTAGACCTCTTATGGGCTCCCTCGGATTAAACTAATTTCCATATACAACATAAGCCCCCTAACTCGTAGCTTACTCTGCGGGCTGGGAGTTGAGACTCTTCAACTTTTGAATTGTCAGCCTTTTCCCCAAGACTATCGTTTCATCTGCACTAGCCCACGTCTCCTGTGACACATGTCTAGCGGCTATTGTCGAGTCAACTTAGCCTTTTCTGAGGCCATTAATGATGATGGTTGTGGGAATGGCTCTAGATTCTTCGATAGAGACATCCCTGGCTTTATATAAGGAAGACACAATCCCTTCTGCTTCTTTACTCAAGCCATGGAGTTTCCTAATAGACCCCCACCATTTTCGGCATCGTGGCCTTCATCAAAGGCATGTATGGTCTGCTGCATATGCAACTCAAAAGACTTATCTTCCCCAGTAACATGGAAGGATCTCATATGGATCCCAGACTATGTCCTCTCGGCCTCGCTGTGAGGCAATTGTTCAGCCAACCAAGCTCCCAGGGATTCTTGATTAGCTTCTTTCAGGAGGAGCAGGTGGTCAAGGATGAAAGGATGCAACATAGCCGCTGATTATGCATTGGAAGAAGAAAGCTGTGGCATATAGTCCCTAATAAGCCGAGGTGTGGCCCTCTAAGGCCGGCCCTTCTTCTTAGCCATAGGTTTTTCCCTTTGTATTTGGTTTAGTCTGTTATTCGGAGCTTTCTAATGTAATCTTGCCTCGTTGATGCCTGTCAATGAATTACTTTCCTGTAATTTCTAATTTTTGTTGCCATTTTCTTTTAGCAAACATTCTGGTTTGAACCATCTGAGCAACCAGTGCGTAAGCAATCTCATACTCGGGCTGATCCTGTGGCCAAATAATTAGATAAGTTAGTATGCATGGGAATGAGTTCGCATGAGAGCTGTGAAACTAATAAATGAGCGATCTCATGCTCGGGCCAATCTCGTGGTTAAATAGATAAGTATGCATGAGAGCTATGACTTATTTAAGTTTGCATGAGAGCTGTGACATAAATGAATGAGTGATCTTGTGCTCGGGCCGATCTCGTGGCTAAATAGATAAGTGCGCATGAGAGTTGTGACTTATTTGAGTTCACATGAGAGCTGTGAAATAAATGAATGAGCGATCTTGTGCTCGGGCTGATCTCATGGCCAAATAGATAAGTGCGCATGAGAGCTACGACTTATTTGAGTTCGCATGAGAGCTGGGAAACTAATAAATGAGCGATCTCGTGCTCAGGCCGATCTCATGACCAAATAAAAGGTGAACGATCTTGTGGTTGGGGTGATCTTGTGCCCAAAAAAGGGTGGTCAATCTTGTGGTTGGGGTGATCTTGTGCCCAAATAAAAGGTGACCAATCTTGTGGTTGGGGCAATCTTGTGCCCAAAAAAGTGAGTTTACTTTAAGCGTCTCCCTGCCTCAGCGAGCCCACAGCTCAACTGGCTAAGTATTCGTCAATTCTTCTCCGGATTGAGCTCTGGGGGGTCTCAACTGAATGAAGGATCAGAGTGTGAAACCTTTCATAAGGTTTGCGATAAGTTGACTAGATACGGACTGTGGATGTCGCTAGCATGATAGAAGAAAATTTAGTATTAGTAATTGTATTCGGAATGCTTATACAATTTACAAATAGGTACAAGAGTTCAAAAGATCATCCTAATAGTAGGGGACCACTCTCGCTCGATATCCTGCTGGGATGATCCATATTGTTGCCTAGAAAGCTGCACAATGTAATCATGCAAATGACCTCTTTTGATGAGATCCTCGATAGCATCTTGCAGTGCCCAGCATTCTGAAGTGACGTGCCTGAACTCGTTGTGATATGCACAGAATTTTCCCTGGTTGAGTTTGGACTTGTCGGGAGTCTTCAAGGGTGGAGGCTTTCTAAAGTCCTCTTTATCCCTTTCCATTGTGAAGATCCTGTCCTGAGTGTCTGACAAGATGCTATAAGTGCTAGGGTGAGCTTGGGGTAAGGGTCATTCATCCTTACTCTTTTTAGTGAGCTGGCATTCGAGGCTGTCATTTCCATTCCTACAGTTATTTCTTTTCCTGTTCGGAGTTGAACCATTTGTTTTGATTCTCTGTGAGCTGAAAGCCTCATCCCACTTGATTTATTTTACGGCCCGCTCATAGAATTTACCCAAGTTACCAACCAAGGATTTGCATAGGCTCTTGAATAGTTTTCCATCTCTACGAAGTCCCACAAAGACGACAGTCAGAACAGCCTCATCCGAGGGTTTCTCAACATTATTGACTTCACGCCTGAAATGAGTAATGTAATCTTTCAGCGTTTCCTGCTTACCTTGGAAGATCATAGCGAGGTGGCATGGGGGTGCGAGTTACTTCTATAGTGCTCGATATTGATGAACAAACCTTTCTTGACAGTCTTCCTAACTGCTTACATTGCAAGCTGGGAGGTTCCTGAACCACATTCGGGGAACTTCACCTAAGGTAGCGGGGAAGACACGACATCTGATCAAGGGGTTATAGGCTTGTAGGTCCATTTAGATATTGAACAAGTCTAGATGGTTATGCGGGTCGCTGTCCCCATCATACAACGAAATGGCTAGAACCTTGAGCTTGCATAGAAGGGGTTCCTCTATGATCTCTCTAGAGAAAGGGGTTTGCTCCCCAAAGTGATCTTGGTCATTCTAACTCTGAGGATGCTCCTCCAGATGCCTGACCCTCTAAAGGAGGTCTTCCACCAAAAGATCCAAGCCCCCTGGTCTTTGGCTAGGGACTCAACGGTTTAGTTCGTTGTCCTGGCCATGTGGATAGCTATGCAAAGTCTGTTCTTAGTTAGCTTCACTGGAACATTCAACCTCGGGTATGACGGTTTCAGTTTGCACTTGCACATTTTGGACCTATCTGTACCAATAGTGTGACTGTTTTGACTAGCTCTCCCATCATGCGCTCAAGTTTTTCCTGACGTTGAAGCCAAGTCCACAGTCTGTTAATGTCATTAGCGATAAGAATCGATTGTGCCAAACTGGTTGGCAGGATACCAGTAGTTGCTCTGGCGATAGGAGCACTGGATGAGTCTATTATCAAAACATGGCCATCCGAAGGATAGAGTCATGCATTCAAGGCCCTAATGACTTTTCCCTTGGCCATTACAGTGGAAACGAACCAGAATAGGCGAGATCCCCATAAATGGTGCCAAAATGTTGACGTCAGATTTTGATGATGGTCCAAACTCCAGCCAATGGGGGGATTCTTACGAGATCTCTAGCCTTCGACTGGTTCAAATAAAGCATAGAAGGAAAATAGATAGAAACGAAGGGAAGAGTAGAGAAAAAGGAGGCACCAGTTTAATGTGGTTTGGCTAAATCCAGATAGTGTTGGACCCTACGTTCATGGTAGTGTGTTATTGATATAATATTTCTATAGTGTTTGATCTTTGTTTGGGCAGAGTTTTGGCATAAAGGTCTCGCCCCTTGTAGATGGGCTCCTTCCTCATATTTATAGAGGGAAGGAGGCTACAAAGGTAATTACATATGTAATAAATCTATTACATCAGTATTTAATGTACAAGATAGAATATACAGACTAAATCTCCTTTTCAGCTACTGCAGATTATCTTCTGTCAGGAGGTCTCGTGACCGTTGGGGCTGGATACGACTTAGTCTTGCATTTGGTGAGCTTTCAGGTCACAGGTCATGCTTTATCAGCCAGGCTGTTCCCCCCCTTTTGGAATGGAGCGCCTGAGCTCGCTTCTTCACATGCGGACTAGGTCTGATGAGGTCACATGCTTAAGCGACCAGACGGTCAAACAATTTCAGACGTGCTTTGAGCTTGCCTTCTTGCTAGTTTCAGACCTTTTGCGGCTCCCTTGGATTGAACCAATTTCCATATACAACATAGTCCAAGAAAGAATGTTAACTCTCCCATCATGGACATTTCAAACTAACTCTACATCAAGTTAGAAAAATATCTACATAAGGAATCATTAGTGGAGCCAAAGATAATGTCATCAACATATACTTGAATAAGCAAAATGTCCTTTCCTTTTTCTTTTATGAAAAGTGTAGTGTCTACTTTACCTCTTCTAGAGCCTTTTTGAATAAAAAATTTACTTAATCTTTCATACTAGGCTCTAGGAGCTTGTTTAAGACCATATAAGGCTTTTTGAAGTTTATAGACATGATTTGCATGGAGGTGATCTTCAAAACCAGGGGATTGTTGAACATACATTTCTTCCAAAATGTAACCATTTAAAAATGCACTTTTCACATCCATTTGATAAAGTTTAAAATTTCTTGAAAAGAATATGCTAATAACATTCTTATGGCTTCTAATCTAGCAATTGGTGCAAAGGTTTCATCATAATCAATTCCTTCCTTTTGATTATAACTTTTTGCAACTAAAAGAGCTTTGGTTCTTATAATCACTCCATTTTCATCTAGTTTGTTCCTAAAAACCCAGCTTTTTCCTATAATGGTATGATAATCTAGTTTTGGTACAAGAATCCAAACTTCATTTCTTTTAAACTGATTTAACTCTTCATGATTGCCACAACCCAATTTTCATCCATTAAGGCTTCATGTATGTTTTTAGGTTCAAACTGAGACACAAATGCTAAGTGATTGCATATATTCCTTAAATTGCTACGTGTTACCCATTATGTTACTTCTCCAATAATCTAATCCCTTGGATGGCTTTGCATAAACTTCCATTATTTTGAAGTGTAAGGTTTTGAGATGTCTAATATGACAGTATTATCTTCTTCTTTTTGATCTATATTTGTTGTCTTTGATTTATCTCCTTTTTGGTTTAAATTTGAGTTAGAGAATAATGGATCTTCTTGATCTTCTTCTTCTTCTTTAAACCTATTAGCATTTAAAGTAGATTCATAAAAAATGACATGAATGGATTCTTCAATCTTCAAAGTCCTTTTGTTGTAACATGAAAGGCTTTGCTAGATGAAGAATAACCAATGAAAATGGCTTCAACAGATTTAGCATCAAACTTATCTAAGTTATCTTGGCCATTGTTGTGAACAAAACATTTACATCCAAAAACATGAAGATGAGATACATTTGGCTTCCTTCCATAATAGAGTTCATGGGGGGTTTTATTTAAAATAGGTCTAATTAGAACTCTATTCATTACATACTATGCAATGTTTACTGCATCAGCCCAAAAGGATTTAGGAAAGGGCTTTTAGTTAATATAGTTCTAAGCATCTATTTTTTCCTCTCAACTACACCATTTTGTTGAAGGGTTCTAGGCATTGAGAAGTTATGGCTTATACCATTTATCTCATAGAAACTAGTAAAATCCTTATTTTCAAATTCTCCACCATGATCACTTCTTATACTTATGATGGAATACCCTTTTTGATGTGAATCACATTTGCCATCTTTTTAAAGACCTCAAATGTGTGATTTTCATGGGATAAAAATAGGGTTCTTATGAATCTTGAATAGTCATCTACAATCACTAAGACATAGAGGTTTCCTCCATGACTTTTGATTCTAGATGGACCAATCAAATCCATGTGAAGTATCCAGAGGTTTTGAAGTTGAAACAATGTTTTTTGATTTAAATGAGGACTTTACTTGCTTTCTTTCTGGAATGCATCACATATTCTGTCTTTTGTGTAGTTTAATTTTGGCAATCTCAGCACTAGATCTTTCCAATGATATCTATGCTGGTGTGTGCAAGTCTCTTATGCCAAATCCATGAGTCATTGTCAATGCTAACCAAACAAGTGGAATCTAGTTTTGATTTTGAATCCAGATTTATCATGTAGATGTTGTTAATCCTACTACCTACTAGCTTAACCTATTTGTCGCTATCGTTTATGACTAAGCATTTATTTGAATTAAAGATTACTTAGTTTCCCTTGTTACAAAATTGACTAATACTTAGCAAGTTATGCCTAAGACCTTCTACAAACAAAATATCATCAATGTAACAATTTGCTAGTTTGCCAACATTACCAATAACTTTTACTTTACCTTTAGAATTATTTCCAAAAGTCACTTTGCCTCCTGTTATTAGTGTGAGAGATATAAACTTGTCCTTGTTCCCAGTCATGTGGCATGAATGGCAGCTGTCCAAGGACCATAGATTGTTCCTTTGTCTCCTACATACCTACAAATGAGCAATTATACTTGCATTTGTGGTACCCAGTAAATCTTGGGTCCAGATGTGTTAGCAAACATAACAAAGTTTCTAATAAAGGTAAGTGTTTTAGGTAACCAAACCATTTTTTCATTAGGTTTTAGCATATAGGTACCATTTTTATAAGGACAATGTTTAATATGATGTCCCATTTGATTACAGTAAAAGCATTTAATGTTACTGAATTTTCTATTTAGCTTGGCAGTCTTAGATTTTTTCCTTGGTCTCCTCTTGGTTTGCTGTCTATATCCTAATCTAGACTTGTTTTGAAAACCACTTTGATTTTACAACATAACATTTAATCTCATTTTGCTATTTGTAAATCCTTGTAAAGCCTTGGTCAATGTGTCTATCTTAGATCTATAAATTTCACATTGATCACAAACTTTACTTTCAT